>ML810415.1:81812-114052 GCA_009831015.1 Picea engelmannii
ATATGTTCGGGGATGTTCGTTGTGTGCTACAAGTAAACCTAGTAATCGAAAGTTGGGTTTGTACACCCCACTTCCAGTTCCTTCTCGACCTTGGGAAAGTATTTCCATGGATTTTGTTGGTGGTTTACCTATGTCGAGAAGAGATCATGATTATCTTTATGTCGTGGTTGATCATTTTAGTAAGATGTGTATTTTGATTCCATGTACTAAGCAGGTAACAGCAGATCAAATGGCACATTTGTTCTTTCAAAATGTTTGGGTGCATTTTGGTTTGCCCAAGTCCATTATTTCTGATCGAGATTCTCGATTTGTTGGAAGTTTTTGGTCGAGTTTGTGGGAACTCATGGACACCAAGTTGAAAAAGAGCACATCTTTTCATCCACAGACAGATGGTCAGACAGAGGTGGTGAATCATACAGTGGTACATTTTCTTCGTGCTTATTGCAGCAAGCATCCTAAACTTTGGGATGAACATTTACACTACGTTCATCATGCGTACAATCGAGCCAAACACTCTTTGACTCAAACGTCGCCATTTGAGACATGTTTTGGCTATTTGCCAAAGTCGCCTTTAGATTTCATCTTTGGGAAAGATATTGTTGTTGATGGGCAATATGATATTGATTGGGCAGAGAAGTTCATTGAACAAATTCATTCGATACATCAGGTGGTGCAAGAGCAGTTGGAAAAGAGTCAGGCCAAGTACAAAGCGAGACATGACAAGCATCGTGTTGATCACAGTTTCAAAGTTGGTGATGAAGTGTGGCTTTACATCAGCAAGGATATGCTTAAAGGAGAAGGTAAAAAGTTGAAACCAATTCGATATGGTCCCTTCAAAATTGTTGACAAGATTGGTAACAATGCTTTTCGTTTAGATTTGCCTCCATATATGCAGATGTATGCAGTTGTCAATGTTGAGAATTTGAAGTTGTATGAGCCTCCATTGATTGATGATCAAGGAGAGCATGTTCAGATTCCTTCCATAGATTATTTTTCTCCAGAGTATCTAACAGAACTGCTGGAAGACACCATACTAGACAGGAGAATGTGAACTTCGAAGCGAGGGAATGTGGAGTATTTGCGAGTTGGTCTTAAAGGGACGAATCCAAGCAAGGCCAAGTGGATTGAGGTTGGAAGGGTGAGGGAACTATACCCTCATCTTTACATAGACTGAGATAGTCTTTCGGAGGTCCAAAAGCTTCCCAATGGGGAGGTGTGATCAGGGGATCAAATTTTGCTCAATTTTCAAAGTGCTCAGAATGCGACAAAAACAGTGTCATTGCGTCTGTCTCGTCTTCCTGATTTCGGTGGTATATTTACTTTCTCAAACGGAGTCCGTATGGAGAAGATATCGCGATTTGTTCGCCAAGGCAAACAGGCAAAATTTTTGGATGTTGACTGTACCTATCCGTACAGTCTGTACGGTGACATGGCAGGGTCGTACCATCCAATGATGTGGTAGTTGGATGACGTGGCACATTTTCATTGGTCGATTGTTGGCGAGTAGTGTGTTGACACATGTCTGGTTAATGGCGAATAATAAGGAGAAACATGGCCCAATCCATGGGCGCCACGTGTCCCCCTCATTGTTTGGTTATATGTAAAAGTTTTATGGGAGTCCACGGGGTTCAACCCCCGAACCTCCCCCATTGTTAAAGCCTTGACAAACCTCCGCTAACCATTATGCCACCACATGAGCCTTGTTAGGTTTATGGTATTACATATATTTAACATTGTTTAATGTTGAAAGCGGAGGGGGATCGGGTCGGGGCTTAGCCCCGACCCATAGTTTTATTAACACATATAACCATTGTATAATATGGTGCGTGCGATTTGTAATCGCATACATATATATACCATAGTTTCATATTGTATTAAACATGCGCGCGGGGTTTGGAACCATAACCAATGTTTAAATGTGTGTGTGGTTTGACCGGTGGGTTAAACGCGCGGGAGTTACACGGTTGGACAACGACTTAACCACTTTTTCCCATCATTCGGTCACATGCTTCCATACGCCCAGGTGCCGAGGCGGTTAGGGGCTGGAGGTGCCTTAACCATCCTACGGTTTGCACCGTTGGCACGGTTGCACCCGGTGCCAGGTTTATACGCTTTAAAATGCGTGTGAGCCAGGTTTGTTGAAGGGGGGTGTGAATTGTAGAACCAGAGACAGCAAGCTTGAAGAGGGAGACTTCCAGGAGGCCTAACTTCTTCATTTTTCGACCGATTGAGGTGCCAAAAGAGCCCAGACAGGGGTTTTGGGACGCTGGGAAGCCATTGGAGCAGTCAGTTTGTCAATTTGAGCATTGTAAGACATGTTTTTGAGCACTTTTTGAGCAATTAATAATAATGATCCATTGGAAGCTAGACCAGGAGATGTAGCCCATAAGAGGGGTGAGCTCCTTTATCAATTGTTGTGCACATGTGTTTATGTTCAATGTTTATGCTATTGTCTATGTGTATTTTGCATAAGTAATCCTTAAATTATGTGTTGCAAATTGATCCTGTTGCTTTAAACACATAACATTTAACTGGCAATAATTATTCAAGTTTTTCAAGTCTTCTTCATTTTTAGATCAATCAATGTATATGGATCTTACAAAACGATGTAATGTAAACATCAGTGTAATCACTTGTATAAAGTATAGCACATATAAAGTATGGTAATGATAGTGTATATCTATTTCCATAATCGACACTATTACACCCTTGTAAGGATAACTAGATACTTGTGTTTATACAGGTATCTAATCCCATAAGTATTGGAGACTATGTAATGATTAATAAATAAAATTGAGATTCAATTCTAGTTCCTCAATCCTTTTTCTTATGCTTTCCAACAATGTAGAAAACAAAGCTAATGACAAAAAGGTAGAAAACAATGTTGCAATTGTAAATATAAACTCCTCAATATAAGCTTAAAAGCAAAAGTTATGAGATTTCAAACTAAAAAAAAATACATATATAAATGTAAACTCCTCAATATAAGCTTAAAAGAAAAAGTTATGAGATTTCAAACTATAAAAAATACATATATTGAAAAGGGAGGGTGCAAATATTCATGTTTAAACAAGTGTTGCATGGCAGCGTAGTCCCTGCCAGGATGGACGCAGAGTAAACACATGGGTAGCAAGTTGCAGTACACGTGGTATTCCTGAATTAGTTTTATTTGAAATTTATCAAAAATTATTAATGTTTGGTACATAACCAATGCAACCCATCAATTACGAAGTGGCATGCAGGCGAAGTCGCAGGTTCATTTTATTTAACAGTTATGTCATATACAGTTTGCAGTGAAAAATTCTGTCATATACATGAGACTGAGTAATTTATACAATATTATAACATTGTATGAAGATTTTGATGTCAAGGGTGTTCGGTGATATACTTTTTGCACCAAACAGTTATGTGATATAAATTTAACAATTCTGTCATATACATGAGACAGTAATTTATAGAATATTATAACATTGTATGAACTGAGCTGCCCTGAGGGGAAACCAACTCAGCTAGCCAAACCACTTCATAACTAAAGTGTAGATTGTTACTAACGCAAAAAGAGTTCAAAAATGTGGCCCGTAAGGGTGGCCGTTACAACTATGGAAAGTGTAGACAACATAACTATAGTAACCATGGACAAATGCATGAAAGGTCGACATGAAGATGACAAAATAACAAAGGAAAACAATAGACAGATGACCAGTATGGGTTGTAGTGCCACGACGGGGCCATGCAGAAGGAAGCAAATGTCATGTCGCCGGGAGGAGGTGGCTCCTCATCGATTGGTGTCCTGTTTAGTTGCATGGTGTCATCTGTTTGTGATGGCACGTGCTCTTTCTTCTGTTCCAGTGCCAACACTGGTGCGGAGGTTGTTGATGGTTGGGTTGTTGTTGCTTGGCCTGCCTCTCGTGGGAGGTGATGAGCATCCTGTAACGTGAAGACAAATTGCAGAAGTTGAGAGGCTTTGTTGTCCAGGGCCTCTAGACGGAACCAGAGGTCATCCATGTTCCGACGCAAGTCGAACACTAGGCTCTGCACCAGGGCAAGGGACGCAGCAAGGGGTGGGAGAGAAGCGGGAATTTGAGTGGATTGTGCTAGAGATGAGGAGGAGGTGGCTAAAGAGGAGGAGGATAGAAATGAGGGAGTAGGCGAGGGACGGATGACTAGGTGAGGCCAGTTTGGCTGGCAGGACGACTTGCGTTTCGACATCCCTCATAGCCAGGGCATATTCGGGACAGGGAGAAAGTGAAAATGTGCCAACAACAGAGAAGGAGAGAAAAAAAGAAAAGCAGGGAAAGGTTGGGCAGGAGGCGGAGCTCTGAGAAGAAAAACCAAAAAAGAATGAGCCATCTGGAGCCGGTGGAGCAATTGAAATAGGCCAGGGAGCTGGTGAGTTTGCATAAATGGCCGCACGCATAGAGTAAATGCCCAGCGAGTTTCGTTGAAAAGATGTGAAGGTAGAGCATGGCGCACTCAGAGTAATGGCGCCCTGCCTCAAGCAAGTTGAAGTTAAAGTCATGAGACATGTGGGCAGGGAGTTGAAGTACATGGGTACATGGGAAAAAAGCGGAAAAAATAGTTTTGCGATATACAAAGTGACAACTGGATTTGCGGACTATTAGAATTTTAACGGCATCGTATACATAATAGTATTCTTAACATATGTTTTACATACGGTCGTGGACAAAAAACACAAAAAAAATAGTAGTAATGTCTGTTACCTAGGTTCCTGGAGAAGTGCTTGGTGCAGAATTGACACGGGTTTTCGGGTTGTCGGGTTTTTGGACTAAAAATTGGGCTTCTGTTGTTCCGTGGTCTACAAATAGCATGGACACTTTCGCGATATACAAATTGACAAGCGGTCCTGCGGATTATTTGAATTTTTGGATCGCAGGTTCTGGGGTTGCGGTGTTGAAAATCAGGCTTCTGTTGTTACCCGAATAAGTTTTCCTTTTTACATATGTTGGTGGACACAAAAAGAAAAAACAACAGTACTGAAGTCTGTTACATAGGGTGGTGAACATAAGTATGAAAACAATGGCGTTCCGGAATTAGTTTTCTTAAAAAGAGAGGGTTCTTGACTTAGCTAGTTTTTGGATCGTGGGTTTTCGGGTTGGGGACTTGTTGCTCTGTGGTCTACAAATAGCACTTAGACTTCCGCGATATACAAATTGACAAGTAGTTTTGTGGACTAGTTGAATTTTTGGATCGCGGGTTCTCGGGCTGGCAGGCTAAAAATCGGGCTTCTGTTGTTCCGTGGCCTACAAAAATAAAATATGTGATTTGATGAAGTAGATATATAGAGCATGCATGGAAGATTCATTCTGGGTTGTCGGGGTTGCGGGCTGAAAATTGTGCTTGTGTTGTTATGTGGCCTACAACTAGCATCGAGAGTTTCGCGATATACAAATTGAGAAGTTGTTTTGCAGACTATTTGAAATTTATGGATCATGGGTTGTCGGACTGGTGGGCTGCAAATTGGGCATTTGTTGTTTCGTGGTCTACAAATAGCACCTAGAGTTCCGCGATATACATATTGACAGTCGGACTTGTGGATTACTTGAATTTGAAGTCGCTCGTGTCGAATAAGCAAATTGAAATAATAAACTGAATAACTTATTTGTGTATCGATAAAATAATTTATAATTAAATAAAGCAAGTTTATCATTCCCGAAATCAGTTTTCCTTTTTACATATGCTGGTGGACAAAAAAAGAAAAAAAAATAGTACCGACGTCTGTTACATAGGCTGGTGGACAAAAAAAGAAAAAAAAATAGTACCGACGTCTGTTACATAGGCTAGTGAACATAAGCATGAAAAAAATTGCGTTGCAGAACTAGGCGAGTTATCGAGTTGTCGACCTTAAATGCGGGATTTTGTTGTTCCTTGTGCTACAAATAGCAGGTAGAGTTCCACGATATACATATTGACAATCGGACTTGCAGAGTGTTTGAATTTCGAGAGGCTCGTGTCGAATAAGCAAATTGAAATAATAAACTCAATAACTTATTTTAATATCAATAAAATCATTTATAATTAATTAAAACAAGTTTATCATTTTCGAATTAGTTTTGCTTTTTACATATGCTGGTGGACAAAGAAAGGAAAAAAACATAGTACTGATGTTTGTTACATAGGCTGGTTAACATAAGCATGAAAAAAAAAACGTTCTCGAATTAGTTTCTTTAAAAGAGTGGGTTCTTGAGTTGATCAGTTTTTGGATTGCGGGTCTGTGTCCTGCAAATAGCACCGACAGTTCCGCGATATACAAACTGACAATTGGAGTTGTAGACTATTTGAATTTCAAGGGGCGTGTGTTCAAAAAATTTAGCATTCGTGAATTAGTTTTCTTTACATAGGCATACATGGCAGTCGACAAAAGGACCAAATAGATAGCATTCCCGAATTAGTTTTCTTTAAAACAGACACTCATCGACACAAGAAACTGAAATTTATGAAATTATAGGTTCGTGGAGACCATAAACTATACACAGAAAATATGTAACTCTGTGTACATATGCTCTATGAAATTTTTTGAACACATAAAAGCAGGAAAAAAACTAGCATTCCCGAATTAGAGCACGGAGGGAACCCTGAATCGAAAATTGTCCAGTTTTTGGATCTCGGGTTCTCGTGTTGGGGACCTGAAAATGGAGCTTATGTTGTTCCATGTCATGCTACCAACGTCTATAACAAAGGGTGGTGGACAAAAGGACCAAATAAATAGCATTCCCGAACTAGTTTTCTTAGTGGATACAAGAAATTGAAATGTATCAAATTATAGGTTCCTTGAGAGCATAAATTACACATACCAAATATGCAATTTTTTAAATGCCACCCATAGTTCAGCAATATACAAATTGAGAAGCGGATTTGTGAACTATTTAAATTTTAAGGGCTTTGTGTCAAAATTATGAAGCACAGGTGGTAAAGATCCAACAAATGACATATTCTCTAGACGTTTGAGTACAAAAAAAGTAGCGAACACAATTTCATGACATTTATATAAAAAATAATGAAACATGTTAGATATTTCTGGAAATTTAATATATATATATATATATATATATATATATATATATATATATATATATATATATATATATATCTGAAAGATGATATCTCAAATTTGAGTCAGTGATTTATTTCATACTTTATTTTGAAAATAACCAGGCCAGAGAAAAGATGCATAGGACAAAAAGAGAATTGAGATAAATTAAACTGAATGTCTTCACATTTAGCATGGCTAAAGATAAAAATCTAGGAACACGTAAATATATAAGCAGACAAAAGAATAGTTTTATTTGGAGTATATGAAAAAAATAATAGTTTGTTACATATCCCTGGAAATGTAAATGTGTTTTTCATATAGAGTGGGATTGGGGCTCCCGCGGACCATAACAGAAATATGTACAAGAAATAGGATTGTGGAAAGGAGTTGGACACGGTAGAATGTAATACCTTAAAAGTAGAAATGGTAACATCATTTTTTCGCTATAGATTTCTACTCAGAGAATTTGGAATAACTAAATTGACAAAGAAAGAACTATGCATTTCCTTGTTGGATTTGGGCAATGAGCCACTTCAAGTTCTCTTCAATATAGTTTCTCAAAGGGGCAATGTTGATGTCATTGCGGATTTGAATGTTGAAAATTTCATTTTCTAATTCGCTTAGATCAATTGAAAGTTTGCACAGAGTTTCATCGATGTCTGCATTTTGTACCGAATACTGGACTAGCCATTTGTGCACCTCTTGTTCATGATATTCAATAATGCTATAAAAAAATTCTAAAGACAAAGCTTTCAAATTATCAACTTGTTTATCGAAAGCTTGTTTGGTTGACGCCAGCGAGTTGAGTATTAAGTTGGGGTACTGGAAGTCGTTTTTGTTTCCTGCTAAGTCTATTTTGGTGAGCTTTGTCAATAATGTTTCTTTCTTTAATATTGCTTGCTCACATGACTAGATGATGACATACATATTTTTCACTTTCTCTTTCCAGCATGCTTCTAATTGAGTGAGCCGTTTATTGGAAGGGAGATCATGTTGGCTTCTTCTGGTCTCTGCCATGTTGTTGACATGAAAGGCAAAAGGGATGACCCTATTCACATAGAAACTTTCTTCATTTTTTAAATCCGTCTGCAAAAGTAGGAGCAAGTTATGTGCCCTGCTCCCCAGGGAATCCATATTTTGTGATGTTTCCCAGGCCTTCGTAATCAGTTCCATTATTTTGTTGATATTTTTCTCGACATGTCCTCTACAGGATGCGAGGAAGCTGGAGGACCCTTTTAGATTTGTTGCAGGAGTACATGTAGTAGCAGGCATTGCTATTCATAAAGAATTGTGAAGCAATGGCATAGGAAACAAAGCTTCCTCTAATTCCTTAATGTGGTTCTTTAGTCTGGCATTTTTGGCTTCCATGAGTCAAACAGAACCATGAAGAGAATCTCCGGTTTCCATGTGAAGTTGAGTGATTTTGGACGCTTGCATATCGGCAAGGTCAAGTTCTGAACGATGTATTGTTTGGTTATTATTTACATCTTTTTTTTCAATGATTAATTTTTTTTATTCAGATTCGAAAACAGCATTCTGGAATACGAAGGATTCATCTTCGTCAAAAATTAGGGTATCAATCATGTCCATTGATCAGGTAGGTTGAATTCCGTCTGCGGGCTGATCAAGTTGCAGAATATGATTTCCAGATCATCGTCAAGATCCATGTTTTTACTGTAAGTTTCGGGCTGCTCGGCCTCCCCTGCAATTCTTTTTCCCTTCTTCTACACAGGAAGGTTGTGAGGAAGATGTTCACTATATTTCTACAAAAATTTTGCAGAGTTGTTGCCAGTACTTTGTCGAAATGTTGATTTTCTCCAGATGTTGCTTGAAATGAAGAACTGGAGGGGACAATATAATCCCTCGGAAACATTGCTTCCATGCATGTGAATGGAAAATATCCTCATTAATGACAATATCTATGCATGTTGCATGATGACCTGTTAGAAGTAAAGCTTAATTATTGCATACTTAGAAGTGCGAAGGTGGCAGTTACGGCGAAGAACATTTAAGGAGTGAAGGTTTCATGAACGAACCAAGGTGGCAGCGTGTGAATGACATTCCATGGTATTTCAAATTAATACTTGGAAGATATTGGAGGTTTCCAGAAGGAAACAAGTTGGCGGCGTGTGAATGAAAATCCATGGTGTTTGAAACTAAGACTGGGAAGGGATAAGAAAAGCCTTCGTATAAATTGCATTGATGGCAGAACTTCTCGAGCCTTGCGCGCATCAATGACAGTTTAGACGGTGCCTACACGATGACCTGTTAGCATTAAATATTTAGAAAGAAGACATATATATATATATATATATATATATATATANCTATTTCTTAATATGCAGATATGCGAAGGTGGCGGGCATGAGGAAGAGCAAGCAAGGAAGGAATGGCCAAGTGTGAAAGTGCATAATGAAATTGATGAGTTTACAATGATGAGGTTGCATGAGTCGAAATTGCTCAATGAAGCAATGTATGGATGTCATTCCATACTTTTCCACTTTCGGGATGGCGGGTTCTCGGATGGGCGGGCTCAAAAAAATGCCTCTATTGTTTGGTGTTCTACAAATAGCACACACGGTTCCATGATATACAAATAGATAAGGGGACTTTCGGGTTGGCTTATATTTTATAGACCATTGACAGTTTCTGGATCGCAGGGTCTCGGGCTGGTGGGGTAAAAAACGGGGCTCTATTGCTAGGTTACTTACAAATAGCTTATGACAATAATTTGACAAGCGGGTTTGTGTTCTGACCGGCTCAACATTCTACTCCAGGGTTGGCGGGATCCCAGAAACGAGCAATACATATTAAATATGCACAGATCCCTTATTCCATACTTAGCCACTTATTTGGATCGCGAACTTGGCTCTGTCCGACTCCCAATGCATATTTCATAATTCATGTGCAACACCAACTCTGTGGTTACCAAACTGGTGTGTGTAGAAACAAGGAAAAATTAGATATGTACCTTTATTAAGTATCGACATCAGATTTTATACACCATGTACCCATATTGCATTCCATACTTGCGGGTTCTCGGGCGGGAAGGGTCGAAATAAATCCTTCTATTGTTCTGTGTTCTACAAATAGCACATACAGTTCCATGATATACAATTTGACAGGCGGACTTGTGGGGTGGCTGAGATTTTAGACGCCATTATTTGGATCACACACTTGCAAGTTGCACAATATGTCTCTAACGTTTCATGTCCTGCAAATAGCCATTATGGTTGGGTGATATAGAAATTCACAAGTGGACTTGCGGGGTGGTCGGCCCAACATTGCATATGTTGGATTGTGGATGTGCAGGGTAGTTGCCTCTACGTGCAAAACAAAAAAAAACAAAAAAAACATAGCCGCAAATAATTTTGACAAACACAGAGAAAGTAAACAAAAAATTGTTTATTGTGGAACACAGGTAGGAAAAAGGTGCACCTTTGCATGGTTTGGTCTGCGTGTGTGGGTAGGAGTTCTTTGTGTCCTCTACTTTTCCTATCTATTTATATGAAGAAAAGTACAAAGAAAAATGGATATGAACATAAGTTCAGATGTTAAGAAAAAGGAAACTACTATGTACATATACAAAAGGAAAATAGAATACGTTGAATAGAGTCAAAAATAGTTTTTGGGAGGATGTACCTTCTTTTTTTTTCTGCACAATGTAAATTTTATAATTCGAGTAGAACACCGTCTAGAGTGATGTGTGTACAAATCAGAGATACCGATATGCTTTGAAACATACAAATATGATTTTGCAATAACTTTGATGTATATGTCATAATTCAAGTGCAATACCAATTGTATCGTGATCAGACCAATATGTGTCTAAAACAAACATATTGTATTGAGGAATGAGCACATTGGACCAGACATGATCAATTAGTGCATTTTGCAGATGGACTGTGTTGTTCATAAGAAAGCGGAGACTGTATTTTCACATGTAGTTTTCCAATTCTTTTGTTCTGCCAATATTTTGTAGCATATCGATATTGAAGTCTCCTACAAGTACAATGGGTTCGTTCAGATGGAAATGGGTCAATGCATTGGAAATAACATGTACTATGTTGGAGAATGTTGCATGGGGAGCAGCATACAGATTCAGCATTGCAACTTCTGTTTCATAAGAAAAAAAAATTGCAAGCACCAGCTCAACATTGCTTTCTTCGATATGTATATGGTCCAAAATTGGTAGATGTTTTTTCACCAGTATCATGACCCCATGTGTAATGTAACTTGATATGCAATTGTGATTTGGGAATTGTTTGTTCTGCATGCATAATACCATATGTGTTTCTTGCAAGCACAGAATATCATATTGCATTATATCATAGTCATTCAATATATCATCCATGTGTGCATTTAAGTTGCGTGTGTTAAGCGAGAGAATCGATAAAGATGAATTTGTTTGTATGGATTGGTAATCATAATGTAGTTTCCATTTTGTGGTGGTCCTCAGTCGTTCCATTTCAATATCAACTTTCTGTTTCACTTTGAAGTTATCTTTTGTGAGAGGACTTAGTAAATACAAGGACTCTATGCTTCTAACACGGGACAATGTTGTGTAGACAAGTTCATGTATCCAAATTCCAGCGGGCTGAAAAGCAACTTTATCAAGTGTTAGTCCTTGTGATCTATGGACTGTACATGCACATGCAATTTTAATCGAAAACTGTTTTCGAATATTCAGTTGACCTGTCTTTGTTGATGTTGATGTTGGCTTCGATATTCGCAAAATAGGTGTCTAATCGCTTCCAGTATTTGAATTATATAGATAAGACAACTTGCTTGCTTGTTTCTTTCCTATATGTGGTTCATGGAACTTAATCCAAAGGATATCCACTTTTTCTGTCTTGGTATAGCCTTTCAGTATTCCATCTGCACCATTCACCAAGCCATCCTGTGAATCATAGTTGCAGGCATATATTTCAACCAACATTTCTAATTTGAGGACAAGCTGCAAAGGTAAAGTGACTGAATGTTCATGCTATGGCCCTTTTCCATGGTTGTCTTCTTCCAGGTCAATGGAATCGATGATGATATCATTGCCAGGAATTAGGGAGAGCATGTGGTTGTTATGGTTTGTAACATCCTTATTTATATAGAATAGGTAAGGGAATGTTGGGTCTATGGGTGCAGGCCGTAAGCATCTCAAATTGATATGGGTCAAGTCATCATGTGTTTGGTTGTTGGTGCGCATTCTATTCA
Source organism: Picea engelmannii (assembly GCA_009831015.1). Lineage (NCBI taxonomy): Eukaryota > Viridiplantae > Streptophyta > Pinopsida > Pinales > Pinaceae > Picea > Picea engelmannii. The sequence goes on from ML810415.1 coordinate 94,072, forward strand.
GAATTGCAATGAATGTTTCATCTGTTTGGCGCATTGTAGTATGAAACTCAAAGCATTTAATATTGTCTCTCCAGAAGTCATGGGTGACTGTTTCCATGTTTACCGTGGGTTGTTCAAATATCAAAGAATCTTGGATGGGTTGTGCCTGGTAAAGATCCCCACAGAATAACATGTCAATGTTTCCAAAGTATTTCGTCTGCACATGTTTTATGCCTCTTAGTCGGTTGTCAATGGAATACAAGAACCGACTCCCAATCAAAGATGCTTCATCTATAAAGACAATTTGGAGTTCCTCGTAAAGCTTAGATAATGTATCCAACATTTCCTTGATAAGTGGAAGAAACGGTGACTTGTTAAAAGGCATTAAAAATGCAGAGTGGATTGTTGTTCCACCAGCATTGTATGCATCTTTTCCTATGTATGCAACTATTAGGGACTTTGGTTTCATAGGATCAGAGGAATTGTTTGAATCATAGATTTTTATAAGCATTTGGAACAACTGTTTTGTTGTGAATGTCTTGCATGTTCCTGCTCCGCCTGTAAGGAACACGTGCACAGGATTGTTCATGTTCAAGCATTTTTTAAGAGCAATATCCTTTACAATTGTTTGTTGTTCACGATTCAACAGAAGTCTTATTCTGTTGTATTCATTATTTTCAATTAGGAAAGGATGTTTTGTAACTTGAAAACCAAGATTGATACATTTTTCACTTCCATCCGTTGGAGGACGAGGCAAATCTCCTTGTAAGTCACGGGACGCGGAAGCAGTTCTGCTTGTTTTTGGGTCTCTGAATGTGTCATCATGATCGCCAGGGTTTTCTAGGTCATTAAGTGCAACCTCTAGATCGTCCCATGTTGGATTAACATTGTAGGTAAATCTAGCTTCATTGATGTGCACCATAGTCTCAGACGCAATATACGCAACCTCCCATGTACAGAAATTATGCATTAATGTCTCTTCATTTTCATTGAATGGAACGTACAGCAACAGTTTTTCTCTACAATAGTTTTTATAGTCACAATGTTTGTTGTATTTGACAAATCGTATGACAGAGGGTTTTTTTCTTTTTGATATGGGTGCACCATTTTTTTCGTAATGCGATACAAATTATGCTAAGCAAATATACCTAATAGGAGATGGACGTTGGATGTAATAATCAATAATAGAGCAACATACCACATCCTCTGAATTGTCGGGCTCTTGTTGCAGAAAAATCAGTGGTTTAAGGAAAAATGTGCATTTTTCAAGTGGAGATGTGTTTATGAAGACATATTTTCTTGAACTACAAGTGAGGGGCAAGGAAAGTGCAATGTGAACTGCTTGTTGAGCAGACATTTGTTGAAGATTAAGTAATGTATTTCCAAGTGTGTGTATCATTTGTATGGCATCAATATGACTTGTTTCATGTTCTTTGTGTATTTTTCTGAAAGTACTTGTCATAGATTTGTCAATCTTCGTCATATACAAGGTACAGTATGATGCTACAGCATATGCATTTAGCACGTACTGTGCATCTGTATTTGATTTCCACATAACTGGCATATCCTTGCAGAAATTGTTGTTCCAAATATGGGAGAGTTTTCGTTTAAGGAAAAGTGTTGGTTGCCTAAGCGTACATTGTATGGCTTGGATGTACTCATCTTCTGAAATATTTACCTATGTCAAGAAGGAATCAAAGCTCATCATTTCGTCAAATCCCCCTTCTTCTATAAATGCGAACAAGGATTTAGATTTCTCAACAACAACATTTTCCTCTGCAGTAACTGGCTCTATGATTCTTGTAGCTCTCATTGGTGGCACGGGAAAGTTGTATCTGCAATGTGAGTTTTTTCGTTTTCTACAACTTCTTGTATGGTAATGTCTATGAACTTTCGCAAGTTCTAGATCCAAATGATTTGTGTTGCATGTTATGTATTTATCCACAAATTGTTCGATCTATGAATTGTTATCGGCTCCATACACTAGTGCATCCTCTATCCACAACAATGCGTGGTCATGTTCATTTCCCCTATTCTGGAATTTAGTGACAAAAAAGTAGTCCAATATTTTTCCGAAAAATGTTTCATCATGGCATATCAATTGTCTCAAAGCATTTATTCTATGTCTATAGTAGCGAGTACATGTCACTGGGTCTTTTCTTATGAGGGAGTCAATGTCATTATTTTCCAGTGTATCGGTTTCTTTTTTACATTTCCTGTTCTTATGCAGGTCAGATACCGCAGCCACCAATGGATCCCAGCAGTGCTCTGCACTTGTAAATGTGACGAAAAATGTTGGCGGGCCTAATTTTCGGATCATTGCAAAAATATTTGTGTTGTTTTGTTGCAAATAGTCAGGAGACGTGTGGATGTTTTTGAAATCTATGTATCCAATATCATATTTCAGAATTTTTTCTAGGTTAACTTTGTACTTCACATCCTTCACGAACAAATTTCTTCCTTGTAACTGGCCTTTTCTTATTCGGACCCACATGCAGGACAGAACTTGCTCTATTTTTATGCGCATTGTCTTGAAAAACAATTTTTTTATGAGACGGGAGAAGCAATCGCTTGAATGTAGCAGCTCCCATCGGACTATTTTATGATAACTGAATTGTTCTGTAATATAAGTGCCACGTGGATATCCATAGAAGAGTGTTGGAAATTTCATTTCCTCAGGGAATTTGTTCTTGAATATTCCAAGTGGACGCTGCCCCCCAACAGGTGCAATTTCGACAATTTTGTCTTGCAAGTCACGAATGCACTGTGAATCAATGAATCCATGCACCAATGTTTCAGCAGTTGTTTCATTGTCTGATTCATCACTTGCATCAAAATCACTAGGATTTTCAAGAGTATCTGCAGAGTTGCCATGTTCTTTTGCGAGAACATTGTTCCAGTTGGCATTTATACAAATTTTCTCTACTTTGTACAGGGCTCTGGAACATAATTCCTTTAATGATTTCATAACAGCATGCACACGTACTTTACCTATCTGATAGGCATTTTTGTATCGCAAACGTCTTTTCAGAGCCACAACGATTGTAATTGTATTGTTAATAGATTGTGGCAACACTTTTTTCACAACATCTAGCTGAACAGACACATTAATAATTGATCATGTTAAGCCCATCTAGGGTCGTTTATAGCCCCAAGGTTTGATTTGGGCAAATGCAATTCACAGAGACACAAGTCTCTCCTCGAGTTCCGTAAGTGCACTTACATCTGCTAGTGATGTATTACATCTTATTCGGTCAGGGGTTGCAAACTGTGGTAGTTTTCCATTTTCAAGTGATCGTTTGCATGGAAGACAAACTTTCGCACTGGAAAATGGTTTATCCTGGGCTGTCAAGCGGAGGTATTCTTCTTGCAAATCAGGCGTGAAAGACTTATTGTTTTTTGAAAAATTCAATTGTTCACAAATTACACATGCAATGGAAGGAGTGTCTTTCATTTGTTTCATGTAGTTTTGTCTTGCATTTTTCTTTCGCAGGGAAGTATTCGTAGAAATTGTTTCCTGGTTTTCATTGCTACTACTGCATGGTGTTGCTTGTAGATCACAAAGTCATACAGTTGCATCACCATTCTAGGATATGCAATCGCACTTGTTTATGCTTTGTTCTGCACAAACAAATTTCTTTACATTGTGGTATGTGAGTTTATCTCTAAAAGGAAGTGTAGCAATGTATTTTTTTCTCTCGTGCATGACGTTTTTCAAGTCGTGGTAACTTAGTCTACATTTCTTACCCAAGGGCAGGATGAGCTGGTTACAACTGGGATGAATTTCACTTTCACCCAGTTTCTGAGAAACTACTTTACGTTTTTTGTTCAAGGCCTCTATGACCTTATCAGAAGTTGGGAAAATTTGACAAATAATTTTTTTCAAATTGCGATAACTTACTCTACATTTTTTTTCTAAGCGGTCTATGGCCTCATCACAACTATCATGAATTTTACGCATGTTTTTTTTGTTCAAGACCTGTCTACCCATATCGCAACTGGGAGGACTTTCATTTTCACAAAAAAGCATTCCACGTGTATGCAAATTCGGTGTCATTTGGTGGAATGGACAGTCAACCCTGAACTACCGATATGTGCAAGCCAAGGTTCATAATGGATATGTGTTGTATATGTTTTCAACGTAAGGATGTCAATTGTTCGATCGCAATTTGAATCAATAACCCAGGAATGGACAGTGGCATATGGCAAGGGAAACCACACCTGGATATTAACCCTGAATATGAAAGACAACCATTGCAAACAGAATATGCAACCCTCCACAGGCCCTTTTTCATATGGAAGTGCCATGTTCACAAGGTATTCCTGCCAACTTCCAACTATCGGCATATTTTCTACGAGATATGGGCAAAGGTGTTGATGAAAGCACCTAAAAGCCTATTGGTTTCCGCCTACAATTTCATTGCAAAAGGACTGTACAGTGTAAAGTTGCAGCGACTGAACATCGAATTCTTCTGGTACCGAACAGAAAATTGCATTGAACAGACTATCTCCACAGCTAGACACAACGTTTGTTGCCAGCTGTAAACCATGGCAATCTATGCCATGCAAAATCCCTTTGCATTGTGATTGAAGGTCTTTACAAATAAGGGACAAGTATATATGAGGACCTTCTATATTGCATATGGGCATTTTTTTGTACACAAGTGGTTCATAATGGCCATTGAGGGCATTGGCATTATGGAACAAGATGCAATATGGATTGTCAGATGCAGTTTTATTGAATAGTAGATATCTTGTTTTCCTTGTCAATGACCAAATGGAAACTGATATATTCATCCAGTAAGATAGCCATTGTATACAAAATGTATCTCCCCAAAGTCCCCTCTCATGCAGAGGCAGAACTAGAGATGCAGACAACCGCATTTTTGAAAAATATGTAGTGACATCTTGTATTCCATGCAACTACCGAAGAAAATCAGATTCCAGTTCGTATTCATAGTACTACAAAGCCTCGGCATCGCCATTTTTAAAACAGGTCAAGAAATAATCTATCAATCCATTGCGCAGCTCGGTCGACGAATTGTGGAAATGCAATAGAACCTGGAATGTATCAAAAAGGCAATCCCCAACAGTATACGAGAATGCATCCAATCTAAAAAGTGCATTGCTATGAAAAACCACGTCAATGTTGTCATGTACAATGGACTGTGCATCTATTTCATACGACTCAACATCTATTACCTCGTTCATCTCTTCAACTGTCACTTTGAAGCTATTTTCTACATAGTTTCACTTTCTATGAAAACAAAGAAAAGCAAGAGAAGAAAATAAAAGGTAGCAAAATAGAAAAAAAAAAACAAAGCAGGGCACCAATTCTCGTATGTATATTTGAACCTTCTTCTTCTCAACTTCAATCCCCCACAGTCCCCATAGCAGATGAAGAGAAAACATAGAAATAAATAATACAATAACTTTACTCAGCAGAAATAGAACAAGTAGACGCAGTGTTCCCACCCACAGAATGAAAGCATACCCTGCATACAGACCCTGCCCAATGGTTCCCTCTTCTGATGGCTCCCAACTACTTTTCGTAAAGCCCTCTGCATTTCAAGACGCATGCTTTCTAGGAATAGAAACTAAGAGCACAGACAAAGATGGTGGGACTGCCACCATTAAAAAATAGCAACAACAGGGAAACTTACCCATCAACAAAGGACGACAAGAGCTCAGCCCCAAAAACTCCAAACCGCAACAATAGGTCCAACGGCTTGCAAAGTTGAAAAACAACAAACTAGTGAACAACCATGAAGAGCTCGAACTACAATTGCAGGACCTCAATTTTGCAAAGTTGAATCAAACAAGAACCAAAACCATGGAACGAAGCACCAAACAAGAATCGAACACTCGAGCAGTGATGTCGACCATGAACGAAACTGTATTGCAACCCATATGTACAATAATCATTTAACACTGCCAGAGCTGTTAGGTAAACAGTTAATACTATCAGGACCATCGAAGGGAGTAGGCTTGTGCAAGAATTTAAGAAAATATGCAGTGTGGCAAACCTGCTCTCTCGAAGCACGCAACAATAAAGCAAAAATCAGACATAGTAATATGGTAGAGAATGTATTCTACCCAACAGAAAATGATAAGGGAGACATTCAAACTAATGCTAGCATTAATCCACCATCGACCAATGCATAATAAAATATATAATTCAAAAAGACCATATACTACCAAATACTTTGGACAGGTCAAGATATTTAACATTGGGAATAGTGAAGGCTGCAATAAGACCTCCAATCCTTTGTCCAATCAGATCTTGACAAACATGATATTTTTTATTATATTAAAATTGATTTCTTCACTTCCCTTGTTCCAACAATAGACAATATGGAAATATTTCTGGTCAATGCACAATCTAATACTAGGTCAACGATTTATCGATCGCTATAGTCCCTCTACGCCTACGACAAGGACTAATAAGGGATGACCAACATGTATCGTGTTTAATAACTCTTCATAACTCTTGTTCAATTCATTTTTTTCCTTTTTAATTATTCATTTTATAATAGTTCAAATTGCCATACTTTAGAATATATATGTATCATGTATTCATACAACATAAGAATTTATATATAAATTTATGTTTTTGCAATTAAGTATTGGAAACTATGTAATGATTAGTGTACAGCTCGTAATGAGGATGTAAGTACACTAGTTTAAACATGCAACTCAGCTTTTGTATTACAACTTACATGATATAAGTTGGCACTACTAGTATAACCATAAAAACCTTGTAGTAAGGGTTACGTTTACAGTATCTTTTTATTATTATTGATCTTATCTATGTGGATCCCAGTGATAATCATTCACTACTTTGATCTTATATATCATAGGTGACTTATCAGTAGTATTGCATAAGTGTAATTACGTAATCAAATCATGTATGTTATCTCTTTTTCATAGCATCATGGCACTCATAGAGCTTACTACTTAACTACATGTAATAAGGGCAAACATAGACTACTATAAAGGTCAACTTGATTAGTGATGGCTAATCTTAGCATAGTTTCAATATCCTGGTCCTTCTCTAGTTTAGATTACTCGTATTCCCTAATATTTTCAGCTTGTTACCTGTAATTAGTACAAATAGGGAGATCATATTTCTACATGCTTATACTTTACTCTATCACTAGTTTTACCATTACTATCAGATATGGAGATCAGTTTTCAAGACTGTGTCTATAAATGGACAGGGTTGAATATGGCCATGTCCATGTACAGGGACATGCCCAAATTAGATCCTCTCCCTATACATGGACAAGGTCGAATATGGATCTATCCATGTACATGGACAGGCCTGAACTCAAACATGGCCCTGTATAAGGACAGAGCCATATTTGTCCCTGTCCGTGTACATGGAGAGGGATTTGTCCCTATACATGGACAGGGCCGGATACGGCCCTGTCAAAACTCTAAATTTGCAAAAATTAAAACTAAATTAATAAAACTAAAACTAAAACTTGATTAGTGATCGTTAAGATTAGCATAGTTTCAATACCCTAGTCCTTCTCTAGTTTAGATTACTCATATTCCCTAATGTTTTTAGCTTGTTACCTGAAATTAGTACAAATAGGGAGATCATATTTCTACATGCTTATACTTTACTCTATCACTAGTTTTACCATTACTATCAGATATGGAGATCAGTTTTCAGGACTGTGTCTATAAATGGACAATGTATAAGATAATGAAAAGTGAAAGTTGAGAACTTGATTTTCTTTCAAGCTATCTAGATAGATAAATTTGTTTACAGCTGGGAAGTTGAGGATCTTCTTCCAGTTGTTTTTAAATGAAATGGGATTTCCTTTCGATTATTTAAAATAGTTATCATGTTTTAATGAAGTGATAATTTGAACTATTTTTCTACTAGGGCTAATTACACTTTTAAACTGATAGTTTTAATGTTTAAATTGATAGTTCAAATTACACTTCATTAAAACATTTTTCTACTATTTTTATTATCTTTCTACATGCTTATACTTTACTCTATCACTCATTTTACCATTACTATCAGATATGGAGATCAGTTTTCAGGATTGTGTCTGTAAATGGACAAGGTCGAACATGAAAACATGAAGTGTAATTTGAACTATCAGTTTAAATGAAAACATGATAAACAGTGAAAAATATCACATATCATGTTTTAATGAAGTGTAATTTGAACTATCATTTTTTAGGATTGTGTCTATAAATGGATAGGGTCGAATATGGCCATGTCCATGTACAGGGACATGCCCAAATTCGGGTTTGTCCCTGTACATGGACAGGGCCGAATATGGCTCTGTCCATGTACTGGGACAGGCCCAAATTTGAGTCTGTCCTCGTACAAGGACAGAGCCATATTCGGCCATGTCCATGTACAAGGACAGGCCTGAATTTGAGCATGTCCTTGTACATGGACAAGGCCGAATACGGCCCTATCAAAGCTCTAAATTTGCAAAAATTAAAATTAAATTATTAAAACGAAAACTAAAACTAAAACTAAATTTTCGAACTTACTCAAACATCCGGAGCTCCAACGTCCACCCACCCGCATCTCCAACGTCTAACCGCCCACAGTAGCAATGTCCACCCACCTGCAGTTGCAACGTCTACCTATTCACAATGTCCACAACCTCCGCCCACGACTATTCAACAATTTGTAAAAATTGTTGCATGAGCGATGTGCGGCTAATATATAAACGTTTTTCCAATCGAAAGGTTCTTTTGGCCGAAATATTCTTTCAGCCGAAAAGGTCTTTCGGTCGAAAGTGTATTTCAGCCAGAATATCTTTCAGCTGAAAATGTCTTTCGGTCAAAAATGTATTTCGGCTGAAAAGATGTCACCGGATAAAAAAAATGCGTCTAGCTAAAATTGTACATGAAAATCGAGGGTGTCATCACGGTACTGTTCGATTTGACATTCCAAGGTTCGGCCGAAAAAATAGGACTTTCAACCCAAAGAAATATTAGTTTGGCCGAAAAAAGGTCTTTCAGAATTTTTGAGACCCGGTTGTCACGAAAGTGTTACCCACCTTCATGAATTTACCCCCCCACATTATTTTAGAACCAGATGCCACTTAGAGTCTCTGATGCCCAACTTGGTGTACAAGGTATGGAATGTATTTGTGAACTCCGACATTGTTTGATCCCTCTCCTAATGCAGTGTGATTCATCTTGTGTATTGGTCTCCGTAGTTTCCAACATGGTAATATTGTTCCTTGACGAAATCCATAAAAGAGTCCCAAGTGGGATCGACCCCAAATACTCCAGAATCCTCTATGGACTTCTTCTCACAGTAAGTCTCCCACCAATGTTTGACATGGGGGACCACCTTAAGGAGCACCAAGGTGATATTTTCCCTATTGGAAAAATTGTGGACAAAGAAATAACCTTCTAGTAGATTTAACCACTTTTCCAAAGCAAATTTGCATCTATCTGACCTTCAAATACGAGAATATCAAAATTAACTTGTACCTTGAAGGGGGCTACACCTTCAAAGTGGTATCTTGATGAAGATGTATCTATTGTTGTTGACAGTCTTCGGAGGATTTGGGAAAATTTTTCCATCATCTCATTCCTATTTTGCACAAGGAATTCCACGAGCAGTATCTTAATAGGATCTCCTACTCCCTTTTCTCCCTTTTCTCCCTTTTCCTCCACCATGGGCGACTGTCAATATTGGTGAGGATAGTCTTCCAAGGGATGGACTAGCTCAAGTCCCAAATCCTTATACCCTAACCTCATTGAGGACATGCACATAGAAATTGATAAAGAATAGACCGCTCTGATACCAATGATGCATAATTATGAGGGAACGAAATGAAACACAAAAATAAGAGAGAAACATGGAGATGCAATAATACTCAATTTCTATTAAAGAATGAAATATGCAGATATTTTAAAAGAAAATATAGAGTGAAATGAAATCACTAGAATGTTGGTAGCTTATCTCTTAGAAGAGATGTGATGGCTACGCGCATTCGTAACAATATGCCTACAATGAGGCTCAAAATTCCTTTTTAACATAAAGCATAAATGAAAAAACCCTAAACATCCAAAACCCTAACTCTAGTATATGAAATTCCAAAAGGTTTGTGGGCCTTGATGGGGGTATTTGATATGTCAACTTCCCAAAGGTGCAACGTTTTCATATGATATCTATTTGGGGCGCTCGGTACCTCGTCAGAAAATTCTAGTTGAGTACAATTTTTGTTCGACCTAGCATCTACCTCCAGCTACATGCTAGGCACCACCAAGCCAAAAAAATGTCATTTAGGGCCATCATGGCCTTAAAATCCTCTAAGCCATAAGTCAATATTTTTCTTGTATTATACTTCCATACTTAGAAAAATTCAAATTAACGACGAGGTTACAAATATTACCTTAATTACTACCTTCCTCAAATCACATTGTTGTATTTTGTTGCCTACAAATTGTACCAACATTTAGTATTTTTCTTCATTCTCCTCGTTGAAGGACGGAATCATTGGATAGGACTATTTCTCTAACTCATGTTCATAATTATGTCCGCTTTGCAGTACTTAGTGTTATTTTGAAATTCAGAATGCCCCAATACTTAGTTTTTCAAGCATTTTTCAATCGCTGAAGTGAAGTTCATATCATATCTCGAAAAAAATATTTTTCTTTCTTCATCCATCCGCTTTTAAATACTTAACCTATTTTTCAATACTTTGTCCATCCATTTATCAGTTCAATAGTTAGTCTCTAAATTTTGACCATAGAAGTGGAGTTTGTTTCACCACTTCGAAAATTTCATTTTCTTCTGCTTGCCTGCCATCTAAGACTTGGTCATTTTTCAAGTATTTCACAAGACTGTGGAAGCTGACTTCTCTCATATTCTTGTATATTTCTTGTTTCTCTGCTCCGTTGTGAATTCCCTCCCTTTGTCACATTAATCAAAAATGAATTTAATGTTTATCTTATGTGAAATGGAATATGGTTAAATACATAAGGACCGTTATTAATGGCGTACTCTTCGAGGTCGTTATCATAAATTCAAATTAAATTCTTTGAATTAGTCTTTTAAAATAAGAACCTTGTTGGTTAATATGAGAGGGAATTATCTGGTAATTACATAAATACTATACATTCTTCATCAACTCCTGAGAAATATGTAGAGAAGATGAGAAATATTTTATGCTAATACAATGAACACATTTGCACGAGAAGACCCCAAAAACCAATGGTCAAGGATTTACAAATATTATTCTTCATTGTCGCTGAGAGAAAATAATTGTAATGATGTAAGGGTGTTTGGAATTGCTAAGGCGGGATGTGTCCTGGAGGTCTTCGATGAAAAAGACTCGGTAATATGGTGTATAGAGAACTTCAAAAAAGGATCAGAGGATTATTAAATTGAATGGATGGTCCCAAATTTCATTAGCACTAGCAACTTTCAGTGAAATGCTCAAATTATTGAAACTTGCAACAACTTTCAAGGTCGAGCAAGCCAAATATTTTATAACATCTAAAAACGATGGTAGAGACTTGTTGCCTCAATCTCTCGAAGACCTGAACATAATACGAGAGGATTTATCTATGATTTGGGTCAATTTATTCAAGAAACCTTACAAAGAAATGGCTTGGTTACTTGCTAGGGTATTGGGACAAGAATAAACTTCCACTATCCCATATCTGGCTCTTTATATCTTGTATTATTTTGTTCAAGGGAAAATAATTTTTGATTGGTCCAAATTTATATCTACTAAGATATCGTTTCAGCTATCAAACTTCAAGAAAGATAAGAAGTTTTACATTTTTTCTTACCTAGCATTCACTATTGTATATTGTCATGTATTCCAAGGACTGACTTTGGCAAGACAAGTTGATCCTAAAGTAGACCCAGTACATATCTGGTACTCTGCTCTCTTGAAGCAGAAGGTGATGTATCACTTTTATGAATTTTATGACTCTTTTCTTTCTATTTTCAAAAAACTCATGTTCGGAAATAATACTTCAATACTGTCATTGAAGGCAGCGACATTTTTAGACAAAAGAGGAAACTTTGATTCAAATGAATAATACAGTATAATCAGAGTTTATTTCTCCTGGGAGGCACCAACTTATCTCCCATTTTATCTGTGTGATAAAATATTCATGATAGAAGTATGTAGACAATACATATTTTGAGTCGGTTTATTTCTTCAAAGAAAATAATAATAATTTATTGTATTTCCATGGAAAGTTGGTGAAATCGTATTAAGAAGCACCCCAAAAATTGATGAATTTTCAACTCAATTTGATCAATATAATTTAAATTTGGAAGATTTATTAAAAGGGTTTGACCCTCAACATTTTTTTATGAATCACATGGTCTTTGTAGGTTTTAGCATATCTTATATAAACACACACATGTATATATCGAGAAGAAAGCGAGGAGAAGAATTTTGAAGAAGTATTGATTGGAGACCTTGAGACAATTGTTAGCACGAATGAGGTACACAGACAACATGGAAGGATCGTAAATGAAAAGATTTCAAAGTCTCATATCTCTTCCCAAAAAAGCGACACACCCAGACAAAATCCAAAAACTTTTATTCAATAAAAACATAAATCTTTGGTTGAAAATTTAGGTGATGGAGATGATCCTCACCACCCCAAAAAGGATATTGAAAAAACAAATAAATTACCAATAACTAGTAAGAGGAAAAGACAAAATAATCAACAAGAAGTGGAGGAGGTCATAACTGGTGAAGATGTTCTTCTCGAAAATATGGACCTTGCTACAAACATTGAAGATATAGAATTTCCAAATGATGAGCAGAGGGTCCAACCCAGTGAGGAATTGGTAATTTAATAACCTATATTTTATGAAGAAGAATATATAACCCTTCACAACCCATTATTTGATAAATATTTGAAGAAACTAGTGTTTGAACGTGTTAATTTAAAGGGGAAAAGAATCAAGGACACATAATTGGACTTAAATAATGTTCTACCATAAATAATTGCATGAATCCACAAGGTTATTCGTAATGCTTTAGAGGTTTTAGTTGAAAATATGGAAGCTGAGAATTCAAGGTTAAAGGCAAGAGTCAAAGAATTGGAAAGAGCTTTGATGCCTCCACCTATCTTTGTAAGTCCGGTAATTGTTATTCAACTTGGAAGAAATCACGACGGGACACCTGATTCGAGCTCAAAGTTGAAAGGAACATCGAGCTTATTTCTTTCAGTTAGAAAATTTGTTGGTGAAATATAAAAAAGAGAATATCTCTTAATCTAGAAGCATGGGATACAGAGAGTAATTTTGTTTCTTTTGGTTCAAAGTTAAATAGTTTCAGAGAATATGCCCAAGTTGATTTGAATAATGAAGAAGGATTTTATAAAGATGTTATCATCACATTTCTTTTGAAATTTTTTGGTATGACTAAGATAAAAAGGAAAGAATATGATCTACCTTCTCCAAGCATAATCAAATAGCTAAACGCATGTTAGATCAAGAAGCATGTTAGATCAAGAAGATAAAAGTATTGAAATAAATATTGGATGAATGTGATGTTGTAGTCACAAGAAAAGAAGCATTGTATCGCAGGTTGACTGAGATAGACCTGGAAGGAACCGCATGAAAAGTTCAGGAAAGTTAATCTTGAACTCTATATTCATGACAAGGCAACAATTTGAAGAACACGTGGATATATTAAAGGGCTTGTCTGTTGAAAAAATTAATAACATAATTGAATATAATGAAAATGAAATTGAAAATTGGTTAGTGAGTTATGCAAATAAAAATGAAGACGTAGAAGATACACTTCTTCAACTTTCATATGAATTGAGAGAATTGGAAGGGATATTATTTCATATAAAAATTATACAAGAGATAAATGTAGCCCCGATGAAATATTATATAGAAGATTGATTAAAATAGGCCTTAATTAAGATAACTGAAGAAGAACAGTTGGAGATTGTTGGCACCGATCGTGTAACCACAGTTAGAGATTATACAAAAGGCACATCAGCAAGCAAATTAAGAGAGATGTATTCCATCACAGTAAGTGTAAATTGATCACATCCTTCTTGTTTCCACTTTTAGAATTCATCCAGTTATATCCTATCCACCCCTAGGAGAATATAATTGATTTATGATTGCTCTCTTCTTTTCTCTTTTCAGGTCTTGCATTGTTTCCTCCTTATTCAAGCTCCATTCCTACTCTTTTCTTCTCATTTCTCTATTTTATGGTCCACGAGAGCCATATCCCAATCCACTTTTGGATGAACACCTTTATTTTCTTAAAACTATTAAAGACTATTTCATTTTTTAGAAAACTCCATAGAACTATTTCGAGGTTAATTTTAATTGTATCTTTGAACTCTTAGCATTTGAGTATAAGATATTTGAAATTAATCTATAAAAATAGTGTTTTTATTTTAATGAAAAGATTCATTTAAAGTTCTATGATATGTGGGCCCTTCATTTCTTTTCCTGTGAATGTGATAAAAAAATATTTGAAACTGTGATGAATGTGAGATTTATTGTATATTTCTTATAATCATTTTCTTTTATATTATATTTCTGCAAATGTATTTATTCTATGAGTTAAATTTCCTAGTCCATCTCTCAGGAATTATTGGTGTTTGTATATTTTATTCAATATTTATTTTATTTGAATGATAAGATTTGGAGTTTGCTTGTTAACACTCTCCCAATTTAATATTGTCATCCCAAGATTTTCAAAGACAAATATTTAAAGAAATTAAATAAAATTACCACCTCTATAAAAATTAAGGGGGGGTTTTAATCCGCATGAGGTTGTTGTTTCAATCTTAACCGATTCGAACATCAACAGGCCTCAAAACGACCTCAAATGTTTTGGATCCGAAAAATCGTAGAAAAATTGTCAAGATGAAAGTTGTATTTTGAACCAATGGAATAGGTGGATGGCCACCAATGTCCACATGGATCACCAACTAATTCAACCTCATCAAGTAGGTGAATTAGAATATGAACTTGCAAGTCCATAAAATTTGTGGTAAGTTCCTTCTCAAACATACAAACAATCTCAACTATCTCTCAATGCCACCGTGGAATGCTAGCCATATGAATATCCTTTGATGTGATCCAACTTACAAATGTAGATAATTTTGATATGGTACATCATAGGTCCCAGGGGAAGTCATAGTTCACACAACCACGCATGATCAAAGGATAGTGACACTACAAAATAGAAACACACACACCATTAATTAATTGTCATAAAAAAGTGAGTGCATAGCATATTTTTACCGATAGTATACAAGAGGAATTGTTTATTCAACATACATACCCTTAGAAGGTTCAAATGGTCATTTGATTTCAACCCCAAAAACTTCCCTTCTACAGTGAAGCAACGTCATAGAGTCGACCCATATAAAGAAGGTGTTTTCACACCTAATATAACATCCTTCACCATAGAAATATCATCTTTCTTCAAAATCAATGGGACATCACCTTCTTTAAAATACCAAGAGGGACCAACCTCTCCTCTAGTTTCTTTTCTTGTCCAATATCTCTTTTTAGTATTTGAAGCAATAATATCTCTCTTAATGGCAAGTGTGTCACTTTTATTCAATGACATGTGCCTCCATAAAGAAGATGAAACATTTTTTAATATATGCATGGGATCTAGTAAGTGGCCAATCTTAAGATGCTCTCAATATGGAAGCTCATAAAATACATATTTCCTTTTCATCCCAATGGGCCTTTTCTCAACATAGGTGTCAAAAAAATCAATATCATTGAACATAGGTTCCCCATTTGAATCAAAACATTCTACCGTTTCCTTCTCATTCTCCATGTCATATTCCCTAATCCAATATGTCAGTGTCATTATTTTAGGTCTCTGGGTTCTCTCTAGTTTACCATTAAAAGCAAATGCAACTTTTCTATAGGGGTGGTCTTCTAGGAGGAATACCCTTGAGCATTCATTCACCAAATTTCATAGGTGGTTGTATCGCTTAGCCTTTATAGAAGGTCCACAACATTTACATCCATGATACCATTTTTTTACAAGACCTGCGATGTTATTATATGCAAATCACATTAGTATAAAAAATATAGTTGTACCAAATTAAGTATGCCAAATAACATTATAGATATAAACAAATCAATCAATATGCTTACCAAAAAACTCCTAGTCCCAGATAATCATGCATGGTGTATGCATATATTCTATAGAACGTAAAATACCTCTCCATTGGGATGGGTCTTGATACATCATATACATGTATCCCTTCCCATAATTGCTTAAATTCATCGATCAGCGGTTGGAGGTAGACATCCATTCTCTTCACTTGTCTTCTACTTGGGACTATAAGAGTCAACATAAGACATTCATTCTTCACGGACAACCATGGGTGGATATTGTTATTGATCACTACCACTAGACAAACATAATATTTTGTGTTTTGGAGGGAAAACGAGTTAAATCCATCCATGGATATGATTAATCGTAGGATTCATACTTCATCCTTGAATTTATCGGGCCATGTATGTTTTATATTCTTCATGGCTATTGAATATGTTGGGATTCACATAACTCTTGGCTCACTTCTATGTGAGGCATGCCACCCCTTCAACATGACTATTTTTTTGTAACGAAAGATCCTTTGAATCGTTGGAATTATAGGCATGTGCCTCAATATAATATGAGGAGGACCATGTGCATTACCCTTCTTTTTTTATTTATGGTACATGTCATGCCCACATTCTAGACATATCTCTTTGTCCGCATATTTGTTTCTATATAGAATACAATCATTCAGACATGCATGGTATGATATGTACTCAACACCCAACATTTTCATCATTTTTTTTGCCTCTGCACAGTTATCAGGAAAGAAATGATCTCATGGAAGTACCTGATCTTTGCATAACTTGCAATTAGTGAGCAATAGAAATGTACAATGTCATAAGCATGAATAAAATCAACCATTTTCTTCCTTCATTTTGTGACAATATTCCTTAAAACATTATCGGACTTAATGGTTATTTACCTCAAAAGTGTCGAGAAACATGCGTTTGACATACCATATTTTGCTTTCAATTTGTATAGTAACATTTTTGTCCCCATTTGGGTAGACCTTGACCCCGATTGACCAAAGAGAGGGGTGGTGGAAGCAGATTTCAGGCTTTTGAAGAAGGTATCTACAACATCAACATCATCCCCTAGTTTTATGGAATGCATGTAACAACATTCCCTCCATGGATTGGGCGTCCCATAATAAATCATCCATACCAACCTCTATATCATTGTCTTAATCTACAACACATGAATAACTAGTGTTACTATAGAGGTTTTGAATTGGTGAATCAGGACGTAGTGGGAATTGAATAGGTGGTCGGTTCAACCAATCTAGGTATGATTCATGTCTGGGTTGTTCTTTTTAACAACAAGCTTGTGAATTGACATCATAGTGGGGTGCAACAATAGATGGTAGACAGGTCGCTCGTCATCAGAATCTTGATTGTAAAAATATTGAACATTACATCGATAATATTAGTAACACAATGCATTTAATATGTTTAAACATTTATTAGAAGCCTGGAATGTTTTTCCCAATAAATTATAAGCATGCAACCAAACACTTTATAAAAAAAAATCAAATTAAACAAAACATTTACATTAGTTTCATTTATAATCCAAAAATACAATTACTTCATCATTTTTTCTTACACACTACGAGGTGTCTCCATAAAAGAGATCTAATTCACGGTGTAATATCGTTGACCTAGGTTGATTGCTGGAAAATGGCATGTTACGATTGGTAGGGGTAAAGAAAGTGTCTATTTCCATCAAACATTTGTTTGTGGTATCTTTCGCCTGGTAAGAGTTTGCAAAAATTTGGGACTACTAGAATATCTTGTGCATCTGAACTCGGTCCTGAATCTTGTTCTTGTAAAATTCATTGAACAATTATTCAAATGCACCTGCAAACATAACATAAACTCAATGAGATAAATGAATTATACATAAAATATAGACGTATTGCAATCAATGGGGAAGAACTTGAAGGACTTGCAATGATATGAAATTAGTTGGAATCTGAAAAATTGTCCATTTGATCTTATAATTCCTTGTTTCCTACATTTGAGCCAAAATCATCATCTTGGGAAGCATAGAACAATCTAACTTCAAACACAATTTTGAATAACTTTTATAAATTAACAGTGCACTTAATCATATAAGGACACCCTGATGCGCTTGTATAAAACAAACACAACAATGCTTTAAATTGAGAGAAGTATTGAAGACTAACCTTTGTTATTTCCTCCTCAAAACAAAACCTCCAAAAAATGTAAATTTGGATGTTTGTATTTTCATTTTGTAAATTAAATTGTTTGTTGGTGCATGCGTACTTACACAGTGCATCGATGTGGTACGAACTGTATAACGCATTGATTGAAGCCAGTTATAAAAATAGTGTGTTCTTACTTTCAATGAGTTGAAATTTATTAGGAAAAAATGAGTCGGCATGTTATGAGTACAAACTACACCAGTGTGCTACTCACTGTATAGCGCACTGAAAAAGTAAGTTACAAAAAAAAATGACTCACGCATTTATCACCAATGTGCCGAAATGTACAATGTAAAAATGAACAGGAATTTCAGTTTTTGTGTTTATAAATTGAAACCCCATTCATTCTTTCATTCGTTTGCCAAAAATTAGAGAGCAGATTTGTGCAAGAGAGATTTACCAGCAAAGACTTCAGAGTGGGTGGATTTTTTTAAGAGCCAAATTTGAAAGAGATTATCATAAGTCACATACAAATCCACATAGGAGAAATTCCAAGTATATGATTTCATTCTATTAATCATTTTAATCTTTCCCCTGTTTGATTCAAACAATTTTCAGTGCATTCCCAATAAAAAAGGGTTTCATAATTACCTTTGGTATTGGAAACCCTAATTTCCTCACTATTTTTCTTGCTTTCCCTTTCTATATTTCACAAGGAGAATTTCCTATACGCACTAGTATCTTCTTTTGTAAAAAAATTACGTAATTTTTATATCTGATGATTCCTAGATTTTTATTTTTTTTTTAGGGATATTTTGAAAATTCCCAGGGACAAATGAGGAGAAAACCAATACATGCTAATAGGGATGTCCAAAAAAGTGTAAAAAGATATGGTAAAAGAAATAAACATAATTGTGTTGCAAGAGTAGCCATCCCAACTACAATGTGCATCAGAGGTATGTAATGATTGATTTATTATTTTATGTACATCAAATTTATTTATCACGTGAAATATTGATTTTCAATTGTTTCATTGGAGAAAAGAAAAAAAAATAGAGCCCATTCAAAACATAAAACAACACGACAAGGAATAAAAGGGTTGATCGCAAACTTTTTTATTATTTACGTTTTCGGCCTTACTTAAGATTTCATGTTTGTTGTGATATTTATATTTAAATAATTGATTTGCACTTGTCCATGGATGTCTTCTAATAGGTGCTAACATACAAAGAGGAGCCAACCCATGAATTGATAGACATGGTTTAAGTATGGGTTGTGAGTATTGAAGTATGAAGGTTTAATTGTACAATTTTTAAGTAGCTATGTTATTTAATTTCCATTGTTTTATAATTAATTAAACAATAAGAAACCTTTATATTAATTATATCGATTGTGCTTTGTCATGGCATATTAAACATGAAGGAAACAAAGTGTTAGCACTCAAATTTGTCTTCAAAATTCGAAAGTGTTTTGAGCATATTTACATTAAATTTTGTCTTTTGGCCATTTGTCATGATCTCTGAATCTTCCATCGAACCTTGATATACCTCATCATTTCCTAGACGGTCTTTTGGATCTACCATATTGACCTGCAAAATCAAAACATGATCAATCCTGCCCGAGATTTTTGATTTGGATGTGTTCCTAGTTTTTATTAAGTTTTTGTAAAAAATTATCAAAACAAGAGTGGTGTGTGCATAGTGACCTAAGGCCTTAATCCATACCTATTCCCTATACCTAAGTCTATTCATATTTCAAATTT
>ML810415.1:114152-128471 GCA_009831015.1 Picea engelmannii
TACTTTGTTCTTAGGAGAATTGAGCTCACTCCAAATAGATCATAGTAGCATTTTCTTCTTACTTTGAATAGGTTTATATGCTTTATTGTTTTTATGATCTTGATTGTTGATAGGTTATTTGAAACATTCCGAGAAGACCTCCTAAAAAGAGCTAGTGTTTTCATGCCTACAACAACTAAGCCCTTTTTAAGTGTATTTATTTTCAATGCATGAGTGTTTACTTGATGATATTGATTGTTGATAGGTTTTGTGAAACATCTTGAAGAAGGCCTCCTGAAAGGAGCTAGTGTTTTCATGCCTACAACAACTAATCCCTTTTTAAGTGTATTTATTTTCAATGCATGAGTGTTTGCTTGATTATCTTGATTGTTGATAGGTTTTGTGAAACATCTTGAGAGGACCTCCTAAAAGGGAGCTAGTGTTTTCTTTCCTACAACAACTAAGTCTTATTAAGTGGAATGAAAGAGTTAGGATTTGATTGAATTTTCTTAGATTAGATTTAGGTGCCTACTCCTGCATATATAGTGCATGTGCTTCATAAGCCTACGAACCTCGGATTGAAAAATTAAATGGTTGGGCAATTACTACGACGAAATTAAATGAAAATATTTTCGCCCAACAAACATCCTTCAAAAAGATATTCAACTGGAAAATAATCTTTACAAAAGGAATTGAAGGATGAATGGAAATTTTTCAAAGAAATAACACTTGCATTTGGGAGAGATCGACACCATTCAAGAGCGATCCCCTCTAATGAGAAACAAAAGAGCCGGATCTGAACATCCTCATGCATAACTTGCAACCGATGCATGCAATCATGAAAGTCCAACAAATGTTCAGTTGACACTTCCCACTCTTCACCTTGAAATCTGGGAAGGCTTCTTTCCCATTCATCTCTACTAGGTATTGGATTAGGGAAGCCAACAATCTTTGAAAAATCACAGAAGGCATACCTCTTGTTCATTTCATACTAGTGGAGTTGTCAACAGATTTCTGAACAACAGAGTCGCCACTGAATCTGTCCTTCATGGAGTCGCCAGATAGATGATTACAACCAAATGATGTCCAGGCTTTGTCTATCATCAAAGTTGGATCTATGTCGTCTCCCAGGGAAGCTGAGCTTCAATCTCCTTTTCCCCGGCAACGACGCCAATTTGTTATCACTCCATGAAACTCTCCTAGGCTATATGTCAGAGATGCATGGTAACTTAATCTTTTGTAACTATTTTCTCAATAATAAGTGTGGGTTTGGATCAAGTTGGATGACTGAATCACTCCTCACTCAAAACATGCATGAACACATTTATATGGACAAGGCTTTCAACCACAAATGTTTAGAGAGTTTACAAGTAAATGGATGTGTGGAGAAATAACTATTATACCAGCAGAATCATATATAAAGCATATATGAATGGCCAATTACACTAATCACATAAATACTTGCAAAGTTTAATTTATGAATGCAATGATAAGATGACAGTTATCATGCATAAATAAACATAACAACATGAATATAATATCTAGGTTCAAGTACATAATAGGTAAGAAGATGAAATCTGAACAAGTTATGGCAAAAGAAGTTTGTATTACTCAATATGAAAATGAGAAGTTTGAGTTTACAATAATGTGAAAAAGTCTCCAAAGTCGAATCTTCAGCCTCAAGGACCGAATTCTCCCCCTCATTTCTCCAAGACTCTAGACTTTTTATAGTCTTTACATCAAGAAAACAAATCCTATAAAAGAGGATCGACTAATACTAAAAATAGTAATATCAAACTAATTACAAAACAATAGGAATCAGATCCTATGAAAAAGGAATCCAATCATATCCTAATACTAAATCTTTGACAGCTGCTCCTATGCTGGATAGTGACTAAGCCTCTGAATCTCTTTAATTGACATCTGGAAGCTAATATATTCATCTTTCAATTAAAAATAGGATGATCCTTGAGCCTTTTCTTCCTTAAATTTGCCTCAAGACCTTGAAGAAGAAGTAGTCTTTACTCATCTTAATGTTAATAATCATTTAGCAC
The DNA here is from genome assembly GCA_009831015.1 of Picea engelmannii. Lineage (NCBI taxonomy): Eukaryota > Viridiplantae > Streptophyta > Pinopsida > Pinales > Pinaceae > Picea > Picea engelmannii. The sequence goes on from ML810415.1 coordinate 116,186, forward strand.
TCTGCCTAGTTCTGCACTTTCGGTGGCTAAGGAAAGTTGTGAAAACTGAAATAGCCACCGAAAAGGAAGGCTTTAGCAGACTTCTTCAAAATATCAGAACTGTAATTATTTTGGCTTCCTGTTCTTCAATGCTGCTCCTTTGGTGTACATGGAACAAATAGAGGTTCCCTTCAATTCATTGCGAGTTTGCCAATGTTGAGAGGATGAAACCCATCTACATTCTTTTCTATGTTTATTGCACTCAGTATTTTCCTTTCTTTGATGTGTGGCGATAGTGGAAGCTGGACCAATATGCCATGTACTTCAGGATCGACATTCAGGTCAAGAACTGCGTCCAGAAGATTTTCTTCTGATACACCTCCTGGTAAGTCTACATTAATGGATTTTAAGCCAACCTTTGCACATGCTTTCCTCTTCATGCGTACATAAGTCTGGGAATCTTCTTTCACACCCACAATTATAACAGCCAAACCAGGAACCGTGCCATATTTATCGGAGAGATAAGTGACGTCTTGGGAAACCTCGTTGTGAATAGACTGGGCAATGGCTTTCCCATTGATATCAAATCAATGGCAACCTTCATTTTCCTTCATGAAACCAGAGCAAGAGGAGACTGTATGGATAATCCTGATACAATGCTGCCATTATAAGATCCCCCTCATTCTCCCTGTCTTCATCATCCATTGCAATGACAAAATTTCCTTGGCGAATGAATTCTATAGCATTAGGGATGGACCAGAACCCCCTTGATGGGCAATCAATATCGACATCATCTTCACTAATGAAAACTTGATTATCAGTTTTAGTGGTGATCTCCATTGTCATAGTACCGAATGCAATTGCATCTGTCTCTATGCCTTGGCGCTCAACGTTGATGTGTAAATGTAGTTTCCGTCTCTTAACTAGAAAAATGACAATTTCTGTGCATAGAAAATGAAAAACACCCAAAACCCATCATCAATAGACTTATGACTGAGTTTGACCTGATGACTTGGATTTTTCAAGAAGAGAAGGCTTAAAATAGTAATTGAAGAAAAACCATGCGCCCCATGTGCTATCCCCCCACCTGGCACACTTCTTTCCCACTTTGGAGAGACTTTGGAGCCCTTCTGGCTCCTAGATATGGGACCCCAAACTGGCCTTCAAAATTTCAGAAGAATCATTCGGCCAAAATGACAGAGGGATTATATCCACGACAATGAACTTTGACAAGACCATGTGTAACAATATTTCACCAAGATACTCTCACCCCGTTGATATCAGTGAAAAGCAAGCTTACCATAATCAAATACCCTTTGTCATTCTCATAAATAGTTTTTTGTTGCTGTAACAAGTCCACATGAATGTCTTTTCACTCCTGAAAAATCATCCGACCAAGATGGTGTATGATCCTGAATTTGAATATCAAGGTCTTGGTTTCTTTCAAAAGGTGAAGACGTGGGAAAAGAGTATTCATCCTCGTTGTCCAAAGAATACATAGCTGATCGATGATGAGTGGATAGGTATAGTGCTTGGCATTTGTGCTGGACTTCGACTTGTGAGTTGGGCTTATGGCTTGGACCTGTGGATCCTTATAATTTTGGTTAAAAAAGGAAAAACCAAGAGGTAGGTTAGGTAAAAAACAAATTTGAAATATGAATAGACTTAGGTATAGGGAATAGGTATGGATTAAGGCCTTAGGTCACTATGCACACACCACTCTTGTTTTGATAATTTTTTACAAAAACTTAATAAAAACTAGGAACACATCCAAATCAAAAATCTCGGGCAGGATTGATCATGTTTTGATTTTGCAGGTCAATATGGTAGATCCAAAAGACCGTCTAGGAAATGATGAGGTATATCAAGGTTCGATGGAAGATTCAGAGATCATGACAAATGGCCAAAAGACAAAATTTAATGTAAATATGCTCAAAACACTTTCGAATTTTGAAGACAAATTTGAGTGCTAACACTTTGTTTCCTTCATGTTTAATATGCCATGACAAAGCACAATCGATATAATTAATATAAAGGTTTCTTATTGTTTAATTAATTATAAAACAATGGAAATTAAATAACATAGCTACTTAAAAATTGTACAATTAAACCTTCATACTTCAATACTCACAACCCATACTTAAACCATGTCTATCAATTCATGGGTTGGCTCCTCTTTGTATGTTAGCACCTATTAGAAGACATCCATGGACAAGTGCAAATCAATTATTTAAATATAAATATCACAACAAACATGAAATCTTAAGTAAGGCCGAAAACGTAAATAATAAAAAAGTTTGCGATCAACCCTTTTATTCCTTGTCGTGTTGTTTTATGTTTTGAATGGGCTCTATTTTTTTTTCTTTTCTCCAATGAAACAATTGAAAATCAATATTTCACGTGATAAATAAATTTGATGTACATAAAATAATAAATCAATCATTACATACCTCTGATGCACATTGTAGTTGGGATGGCTACTCTTGCAACACAATTATGTTTATTTCTTTTACCATATCTTTTTACACTTTTTTGGACATCCCTATTAGCATGTATTGGTTTTCTCCTCATTTGTCCCTGGGAATTTTCAAAATATCCCTAAAAAAAAAATAAAAATCTAGGAATCATCAGATATAAAAATTACGTAATTTTTTTACAAAAGAAGATACTAGTGCGTATAGGAAATTCTCCTTGTGAAATATAGAAAGGGAAAGCAAGAAAAATAGTGAGGAAATTAGGGTTTCCAATACCAAAGGTAATTATGAAACCCTTTTTTATTGGGAATGCACTGAAAATTGTTTGAATCAAACAGGGGAAAGATTAAAATGATTAATAGAATGAAATCATATACTTGGAATTTCTCCTATGTGGATTTGTATGTGACTTATGATAATCTCTTTCAAATTTGGCTCTTAAAAAAATCCACCCACTCTGAAGTCTTTGCTGGTAAATCTCTCTTGCACAAATCTGCTCTCTAATTTTTGGCAAACGAATGAAAGAATGAATGGGGTTTCAATTTATAAACACAAAAACTGAAATTCCTGTTCATTTTTACATTGTACATTTCGGCACATTGGTGATAAATGCGTGAGTCATTTTTTTTTGTAACTTACTTTTTCAGTGCGCTATACAGTGAGTAGCACACTGGTGTAGTTTGTACTCATAACATGCCGACTCATTTTTTCCTAATAAATTTCAACTCATTGAAAGTAAGAACACACTATTTTTATAACTGGCTTCAATCAATGCGTTATACAGTTCGTACCACATCGATGCACTGTGTAAGTACGCATGCACCAACAAACAATTTAATTTACAAAATGAAAATACAAACATCCAAATTTACATTTTTTGGAGGTTTTGTTTTGAGGAGGAAATAACAAAGGTTAGTCTTCAATACTTCTCTCAATTTAAAGCATTGTTGTGTTTGTTTTATACAAGCGCATCAGGGTGTCCTTATATGATTAAGTGCACTGTTAATTTATAAAAGTTATTCAAAATTGTGTTTGAAGTTAGATTGTTCTATGCTTCCCAAGATGATGATTTTGGCTCAAATGTAGGAAACAAGGAATTATAAGATCAAATGGACAATTTTTCAGATTCCAACTAATTTCATATCATTGCAAGTCCTTCAAGTTCTTCCCCATTGATTGCAATACGTCTATATTTTATGTATAATTCATTTATCTCATTGAGTTTATGTTATGTTTGCAGGTGCATTTGAATAATTGTTCAATGAATTTTACAAGAACAAGATTCAGGACCGAGTTCAGATGCACAAGATATTCTAGTAGTCCCAAATTTTTGCAAACTCTTACCAGGCGAAAGATACCACAAACAAATGTTTGATGGAAATAGACACTTTCTTTACCCCTACCAATCGTAACATGCCATTTTCCAGCAATCAACCTAGGTCAACGATATTACACCGTGAATTAGATCTCTTTTATGGAGACACCTCGTAGTGTGTAAGAAAAAATGATGAAGTAATTGTATTTTTGGATTATAAATGAAACTAATGTAAATGTTTTGTTTAATTTGATTTTTTTTTATAAAGTGTTTGGTTGCATGCTTATAATTTATTGGGAAAAACATTCCAGGCTTCTAATAAATGTTTAAACATATTAAATGCATTGTGTTACTAATATTATCGATGTAATGTTCAATATTTTTACAATCAAGATTCTGATGACGAGCGACCTGTCTACCATCTATTGTTGCACCCCACTATGATGTCAATTCACAAGCTTGTTGTTAAAAAGAACAACCCAGACATGAATCATACCTAGATTGGTTGAACCGACCACCTATTCAATTCCCACTACGTCCTGATTCACCAATTCAAAACCTCTATAGTAACACTAGTTATTCATGTGTTGTAGATTAAGACAATGATATAGAGGTTGGTATGGATGATTTATTATGGGACGCCCAATCCATGGAGGGAATGTTGTTACATGCATTCCATAAAACTAGGGGATGATGTTGATGTTGTAGATACCTTCTTCAAAAGCCTGAAATCTGCTTCCACCACCCCTCTCTTTGGTCAATCGGGGTCAAGGTCTACCCAAATGGGGACAAAAATGTTACTATACAAATTGAAAGCAAAATATGGTATGTCAAACGCATGTTTCTCGACACTTTTGAGGTAAATAACCATTAAGTCCGATAATGTTTTAAGGAATATTGTCACAAAATGAAGGAAGAAAATGGTTGATTTTATTCATGCTTATGACATTGTACATTTCTATTGCTCACTAATTGCAAGTTATGCAAAGATCAGGTACTTCCATGAGATCATTTCTTTCCTGATAACTGTGCAGAGGCAAAAAAAATGATGAAAATGTTGGGTGTTGAGTACATATCATACCATGCATGTCTGAATGATTGTATTCTATATAGAAACAAATATGCGGACAAAGAGATATGTCTAGAATGTGGGCATGACATGTACCATAAATAAAAAAAGAAGGGTAATGCACATGGTCCTCCTCATATTATATTGAGGCACATGCCTATAATTCCAACGATTCAAAGGATCTTTCGTTACAAAAAAATAGTCATGTTGAAGGGGTGGCATGCCTCACATAGAAGTGAGCCAAGAGTTATGTGAATCCCAACATATTCAATAGCCATGAAGAATATAAAACATACATGGCCCGATAAATTCAAGGATGAAGTATGAATCCTACGATTAATCATATCCATGGATGGATTTAACTCGTTTTCCCTCCAAAACACAAAATATTATGTTTGTCTAGTGGTAGTGATCAATAACAATATCCACCCATGGTTGTCCGTGAAGAATGAATGTCTTATGTTGACTCTTATAGTCCCAAGTAGAAGACAAGTGAAGAGAATGGATGTCTACCTCCAACCGCTGATCGATGAATTTAAGCAATTATGGGAAGGGATACATGTATATGATGTATCAAGACCCATCCCAATGGAGAGGTATTTTACGTTCTATAGAATATATGCATACACCATGCATGATTATCTGGGACTAGGAGTTTTTTGGTAAGCATATTGATTGATTTGTTTATATCTATAATGTTATTTGGCATACTTAATTTGGTACAACTATATTTTTTATACTAATGTGATTTGCATATAATAACATCGCAGGTCTTGTAAAAAAATGGTATCATGGATGTAAATGTTGTGGACCTTCTATAAAGGCTAAGCGATACAACCACCTATGAAATTTGGTGAATGAATGCTCAAGGGTATTCCTCCTAGAAGACCACCCCTATAGAAAAGTTGCATTTGCTTTTAATGGTAAACTAGAGAGAACCCAGAGACCTAAAATAATGACACTGACATATTGGATTAGGGAATATGACATGGAGAATGAGAAGGAAACGGTAGAATGTTTTGATTCAAATGGGGAACCTATGTTCAATGATATTGATTTTTTTGACACCTATGTTGAGAAAAGGCCCATTGGGATGAAAAGGAAATATGTATTTTATGAGCTTCCATATTGAGAGCATCTTAAGATTGGCCACTTACTAGATCCCATGCATATATTAAAAAATGTTTCATCTTCTTTATGGAGGCACATGTCATTGAATAAAAGTGACACACTTGCCATTAAGAGAGATATTATTGCTTCAAATACTAAAAAGAGATATTGGACAAGAAAAGAAACTAGAGGAGAGGTTGGTCCCTCTTGGTATTTTAAAGAAGGTGATGTCCCATTGATTTTGAAGAAAGATGATATTTCTATGGTGAAGGATGTTATATTAGGTGTGAAAACACCTTCTTTATATGGGTCGACTCTATGACGTTGCTTCACTGTAGAAGGGAAGTTTTTGGGGTTGAAATCAAATGACCATTTGAACCTTCTAAGGGTATGTATGTTGAATAAACAATTCCTCTTGTATACTATCGGTAAAAATATGCTATGCACTCACTTTTTTATGACAATTAATTAATGGTGTGTGTGTTTCTATTTTGTAGTGTCACTATCCTTTGATCATGCGTGGTTGTGTGAACTATGACTTCCCCTGGGACCTATGATGTACCATATCAAAATTATCTACATTTGTAAGTTGGATCACATCAAAGGATATTCATATGGCTAGCATTCCACGGTGGCATTGAGAGATAGTTGAGATTGTTTGTATGTTTGAGAAGGAACTTACCACAAATTTTATGGACTTGCAAGTTCATATTCTAATTCACCTACTTGATGAGGTTGAATTAGTTGGTGATCCATGTGGACATTGGTGGCCATCCACCTATTCCATTGGTTCAAAATACAACTTTCATCTTGACAATTTTTCTACGATTTTTCGGATCCAAAACATTTGAGGTCGTTTTGAGGCCTGTTGATGTTCGAATCGGTTAAGATTGAAACAACAACCTCATGCGGATTAAAACCCCCCCTTAATTTTTATAGAGGTGGTAATTTTATTTAATTTCTTTAAATATTTGTCTTTGAAAATCTTGGGATGACAATATTAAATTGGGAGAGTGTTAACAAGCAAACTCCAAATCTTATCATTCAAATAAAATAAATATTGAATAAAATATACAAACACCAATAATTCCTGAGAGATGGACTAGGAAATTTAACTCATAGAATAAATACATTTGCAGAAATATAATATAAAAGAAAATGATTATAAGAAATATACAATAAATCTCACATTCATCACAGTTTCAAATATTTTTTTATCACATTCACAGGAAAAGAAATGAAGGGCCCACATATCATAGAACTTTAAATGAATCTTTTCATTAAAATAAAAACACTATTTTTATAGATTAATTTCAAATATCTTATACTCAAATGCTAAGAGTTCAAAGATACAATTAAAATTAACCTCGAAATAGTTCTATGGAGTTTTCTAAAAAATGAAATAGTCTTTAATAGTTTTAAGAAAATAAAGGTGTTCATCCAAAAGTGGATTGGGATATGGCTCTCGTGGACCATAAAATAGAGAAATGAGAAGAAAAGAGTAGGAATGGAGCTTGAATAAGGAGGAAACAATGCAAGACCTGAAAAGAGAAAAGAAGAGAGCAATCATAAATCAATTATATTCTCCTAGGGGTGGATAGGATATAACTGGATGAATTCTAAAAGTGGAAACAAGAAGGATGTGATCAATTTACACTTACTGTGATGGAATACATCTCTCTTAATTTGCTTGCTGATGTGCCTTTTGTATAATCTCTAACTGTGGTTACACGATCGGTGCCAACAATCTCCAACTGTTCTTCTTCAGTTATCTTAATTAAGGCCTATTTTAATCAATCTTCTATATAATATTTCATCGGGGCTACATTTATCTCTTGTATAATTTTTATATGAAATAATATCCCTTCCAATTCTCTCAATTCATATGAAAGTTGAAGAAGTGTATCTTCTACGTCTTCATTTTTATTTGCATAACTCACTAACCAATTTTCAATTTCATTTTCATTATATTCAATTATGTTATTAATTTTTTCAACAGACAAGCCCTTTAATATATCCACGTGTTCTTCAAATTGTTGCCTTGTCATGAATATAGAGTTCAAGATTAACTTTCCTGAACTTTTCATGCGGTTCCTTCCAGGTCTATCTCAGTCAACCTGCGATACAATGCTTCTTTTCTTGTGACTACAACATCACATTCATCCAATATTTATTTCAATACTTTTATCTTCTTGATCTAACATGCTTCTTGATCTAACATGCGTTTAGCTATTTGATTATGCTTGGAGAAGGTAGATCATATTCTTTCCTTTTTATCTTAGTCATACCAAAAAATTTCAAAAGAAATGTGATGATAACATCTTTATAAAATCCTTCTTCATTATTCAAATCAACTTGGGCATATTCTCTGAAACTATTTAACTTTGAACCAAAAGAAACAAAATTACTCTCTGTATCCCATGCTTCTAGATTAAGAGATATTCTCTTTTTTATATTTCACCAACAAATTTTCTAACTGAAAGAAATAAGCTCGATGTTCCTTTCAACTTTGAGCTCGAATCAGGTGTCCCGTCGTGATTTCTTCCAAGTTGAATAACAATTACCGGACTTACAAAGATAGGTGGAGGCATCAAAGCTCTTTCCAATTCTTTGACTCTTGCCTTTAACCTTGAATTCTCAGCTTCCATATTTTCAACTAAAACCTCTAAAGCATTACGAATAACCTTGTGGATTCATGCAATTATTTATGGTAGAACATTATTTAAGTCCAATTATGTGTCCTTGATTCTTTTCCCCTTTAAATTAACACGTTCAAACACTAGTTTCTTCAAATATTTATCAAATAATGGGTTGTGAAGGGTTATATATTCTTCTTCATAAAATATAGGTTATTAAATTACCAATTCCTCACTGGGTTGGACCCTCTGCTCATCATTTGGAAATTCTATATCTTCAATGTTTGTAGCAAGGTCCATATTTTCGAGAAGAACATCTTCACCAGTTATGACCTCCTCCACTTCTTGTTGATTATTTTGTCTTTTCCTCTTACTAGTTATTGGTAATTTATTTGTTTTTTCAATATCCTTTTTGGGGTGGTGAGGATCATCTCCATCACCTAAATTTTCAACCAAAGATTTATGTTTTTATTGAATAAAAGTTTTTGGATTTTGTCTGGGTGTGTCGCTTTTTTGGGAAGAGATATGAGACTTTGAAATCTTTTCATTTACGATCCTTCCATGTTGTCTGTGTACCTCATTCGTGCTAACAATTGTCTCAAGGTCTCCAATCAATACTTCTTCAAAATTCTTCTCCTCGCTTTCTTCTCGATATATACATGTGTGTGTTTATATAAGATATGCTAAAACCTACAAAGACCATGTGATTCATAAAAAAATGTTGAGGGTCAAACCCTTTTAATAAATCTTCCAAATTTAAATTATATTGATCAAATTGAGTTGAAAATTCATCAATTTTTGGGGTGCTTCTTAATACGATTTCACCAACTTTCCATGGAAATACAATAAATTATTATTATTTTCTTTGAAGAAATAAACCGACTCAAAATATGTATTGTCTACATACTTCTATCATGAATATTTTATCACACAGATAAAATGGGAGATAAGTTGGTGCCTCCCAGGAGAAATAAACTCTGATTATACTGTATTATTCATTTGAATCAAAGTTTCCTCTTTTGTCTAAAAATGTCGCTGCCTTCAATGACAGTATTGAAGTATTATTTCCGAACATGAGTTTTTTGAAAATAGAAAGAAAAGAGTCATAAAATTCATAAAAGTGATACATCACCTTCTGCTTCAAGAGAGCAGAGTACCAGATATGTACTGGGTCTACTTTAGGATCAACTTGTCTTGCCAAAGTCAGTCCTTGGAATACATGACAATATACAATAGTGAATGCTAGGTAAGAAAAAATGTAAAACTTCTTATCTTTCTTGAAGTTTGATAGCTGAAACGATATCTTAGTAGATATAAATTTGGACCAATCAAAAATTATTTTCCCTTGAACAAAATAATACAAGATATAAAGAGCCAGATATGGGATAGTGGAAGTTTATTCTTGTCCCAATACCCTAGCAAGTAACCAAGCCATTTCTTTGTAAGGTTTCTTGAATAAATTGACCCAAATCATAGATAAATCCTCTCGTATTATGTTCAGGTCTTCGAGAGATTGAGGCAACAAGTCTCTACCATCGTTTTTAGATGTTATAAAATATTTGGCTTGCTCGACCTTGAAAGTTGTTGCAAGTTTCAATAATTTGAGCATTTCACTGAAAGTTGCTAGTGCTAATGAAATTTGGGACCATCCATTCAATTTAATAATCCTCTGATCCTTTTTTGAAGTTCTCTATACACCATATTACCGAGTCTTTTTCATCGAAGACCTCCAGGACACATCCCGCCTTAGCAATTCCAAACACCCTTACATCATTACAATTATTTTCTCTCAGCGACAATGAAGAATAATATTTGTAAATCCTTGACCATTGGTTTTTGGGGTCTTCTCGTGCAAATGTGTTCATTGTATTAGCATAAAATATTTCTCATCTTCTCTACATATTTCTCAGGAGTTGATGAAGAATGTATAGTATTTATGTAATTACCAGATAATTCCCTCTCATATTAACCAACAAGGTTCTTATTTTAAAAGACTAATTCAAAGAATTTAATTTGAATTTATGATAACGACCTCGAAGAGTACGCCATTAATAACGGTCCTTATGTATTTAACCATATTCCATTTCACATAAGATAAACATTAAATTCATTTTTGATTAATGTGACAAAGGGAGGGAATTCACAACGGAGCAGAGAAACAAGAAATATACAAGAATATGAGAGAAGTCAGCTTCCACAGTCTTGTGAAATACTTGAAAAATGACCAAGTCTTAGATGGCAGGCAAGCAGAAGAAAATGAAATTTTCGAAGTGGTGAAACAAACTCCACTTCTATGGTCAAAATTTAGAGACTAACTATTGAACTGATAAATGGATGGACAAAGTATTGAAAAATAGGTTAAGTATTTAAAAGCGGATGGATGAAGAAAGAAAAATATTTTTTTCGAGATATGATATGAACTTCACTTCAGCGATTGAAAAATGCTTGAAAAACTAAGTATTGGGGCATTCTGAATTTCAAAATAACACTAAGTACTGCAAAGCGGACATAATTATGAACATGAGTTAGAGAAATAGTCCTATCCAATGATTCCGTCCTTCAACGAGGAGAATGAAGAAAAATACTAAATGTTGGTACAATTTGTAGGCAACAAAATACAACAATGTGATTTGAGGAAGGTAGTAATTAAGGTAATATTTGTAACCTCGTCGTTAATTTGAATTTTTCTAAGTATGGAAGTATAATACAAGAAAAATATTGACTTATGGCTTAGAGGATTTTAAGGCCATGATGGCCCTAAATGACATTTTTTTGGCTTGGTGGTGCCTAGCATGTAGCTGGAGGTAGATGCTAGGTCGAACAAAAATTGTACTCAACTAGAATTTTCTGACGAGGTACCGAGCGCCCCAAATAGATATCATATGAAAACGTTGCACCTTTGGGAAGTTGACATATCAAATACCCCCATCAAGGCCCACAAACCTTTTGGAATTTCATATACTAGAGTTAGGGTTTTGGATGTTTAGGGTTTTTTCATTTATGCTTTATGTTAAAAAGGAATTTTGAGCCTCATTGTAGGCATATTGTTACGAATGCGCGTAGCCATCACATCTCTTCTAAGAGATAAGCTACCAACATTCTAGTGATTTCATTTCACTCTATATTTTCTTTTAAAATATCTGCATATTTCATTCTTTAATAGAAATTGAGTATTATTGCATCTCCATGTTTCTCTCTTATTTTTGTGTTTCATTTCGTTCCCTCATAATTATGCATCATTGGTATCAGAGCGGTCTATTCTTTATCAATTTCTATGTGCATGTCCTCAATGAGGTTAGGGTATAAGGATTTGGGACTTGAGCTAGTCCATCCCTTGGAAGACTATCCTCACCAATATTGACAGTCGCCCATGGTGGAGGAAAAGGGAGAAAAGGGAGAAAAGGGAGTAGGAGATCCTATTAAGATACTGCTCGTGGAATTCCTTGTGCAAAATAGGAATGAGATGATGGAAAAATTTTCCCAAATCCTCCGAAGACTGTCAACAACAATAGATACATCTTCATCAAGATACCACTTTGAAGGTGTAGCCCCCTTCAAGGTACAAGTTAATTTTGATATTCTCGTATTTGAAGGTCAGATAGATGCAAATTTGCTTTGGAAAAGTGGTTAAATCTACTAGAAGGTTATTTCTTTGTCCACAATTTTTCCAATAGGGAAAATATCACCTTGGTGCTCCTTAAGG
>ML810416.1:0-46230 GCA_009831015.1 Picea engelmannii
GTTCCTCTTTATATATTATGACTTCTTGGGCTATGTATGCACTTTCTTAGTAGGGAAATTCATGAATCCTTCCTTTGAGCCAATCCTAAATCTCAACTTTCTCCGACCTCCATCGCATCACTAGTACTATGCATTGGCTAAGGTCTCGACAACAAAACCAATTTTTTGGCTCAGTGATCAACCTAGGTTCCACAAAAGTTGTCCAACAATCGTCTAGTGTATTGAGTTTGCATCCCTTTGTCCTTGAAAGTCTGAACCCTTTGTTCAACCCCCAAGCTCTTCCTTCTTTGTGATGGATAACCTCATTGTCTCCTTTATATGAGATTGCCTTTGGTGGAGGATTGAAGTGGTGGAGGCCCAACTGGAGGGACTTAGATTCTCAGTTCCGATGTGTGTTGTTACAGAAGTTTGTCACCTATATACTTCTGCTGATTATTTTAATAGAAATACTCTTTTCTTGTCCAATTGATGTCTTGCAAATATTCGAATTATTATTCCATGGCCGTATTTGTCATGTATGTTAATCGATTATGCTAATCTATATGATAACACTATATATTGTGACCATATGCTTGTGTTTATTGTTTGTTGAGGACAAGTTGTAGGTATAAAGCTTTGAGTTGCGTGCTCAACAGTGGTCTTTATCAAACGTCTGGACAAGGTACGTTAGTTTTGATCAAACAGTCGTGTACGCCAGCTCTTTAGTCTTGTTAGTTGAGTTTGGTGTTTGTTGGGTGAGTTTGGTTGGTTGTTGAGTCTTCTTGGGTCTTTGTCCTAACTGTTAAGTTCTTACAGAGTGATAGGAAACCTTCTTATTGTTGAATTTTCGGGTGGTATTATTTCTTATCATTTTTTTTCATTGGTTGTCCTTGCACATTGGTATGAGTGTTTTCTTCTTGGTATCCTTCTTGGCTTGTCTCTTTTTGTTTGCAGTAGTGTCTTCCTATGAAGCTGATATTCATTCATTGCATTTTCTTTTCTTTATATCCAAAATACAAAAACATTTTCTCATTTTTGCATTATGTCATTTTCTCTTTTGATTACTTTGCATTGATTTTGATGCACGTGGAGAGATTGCATTTCATTGAAATTGTAGAGATTGCATTGGAAAATTTGCATTTGGAAGCATACCATTTCTTTGAAATTTAAGACTAGCGTTTAACAATGTTTTTTATATTTTCTTATTTTTATATGTTGAGTCGTAATACCATCAGTTTCACGACCGCACCTCTTGAGTAATAAAAATCCATTAAAATTAGCGTTGATTAATTAAAATTGATTAGAAACAATTTTATTTTGTAGTATACACAAAAAAGTATAGAACATAGGGCCTTGGAACATGATTTTTTGAGTAAACTTCTCCAAGGCTATTAAACTAAACATATGTGTCTCACCAGGGAGTGGTGAAACCCATTTTGTAATTAGTGATGTCAGGAGGCTCCACTCACACCGGAGTTAAGCACAAGGTCACACGAATTTGATTGCAGAGATATCCCTTTAATACCTTCTTAGCATCAGAGATATTTCTAGGGTTCTATTCATATTTGGGGGTCTTGCTAGTACATTTACCTTCGTGAGAGGCGATGCTTTCAAGATTTTGGGCTTTGTTACCCTTCCTATATGGTGGACCAAACTTACGTTTGTTCACCTGTGCATTGTTATATTGTGGTGACTCTATTTGCTTGACATAGGTAGCCACATAGGTTACTTGCAGGGGTTATTCTGCAGGTACCCTGAGTCAGATAAGGGTCAGACAACACACAACCTTTATGGAGGATTACCTCTCCAAGGGGATCTGACCGATTGCTTTGTTAAGCCCATGAGGGCCCTTATAATTGATTTTGATACCTCCAATATTTTGAAGAGAGTCTCAGGCCCCTCTTGGAAGAGACATACCTACTCTAGTGAGGGAGGCCCCTTTTAGCCATTATATCATGTTTGTGTGCATTCTCCTTTTTGCTTTATTTTGGTGTGTTCTTTGATTATTAGTTGGCCTTAGGATTTTGTATTGCATCGTGAGTTTTCATTGCTATGGTTGGTGGAGCTCCCGTGACTCCCTCACTTAGCGCTACCCAACCCATGGTCTTTGCTTAGTCCATGGGGACGAATCCTTTTGTATTTCTGAGTGGTACGTCGAATCATGATACTCAACCAATGTCTTAGGCCTCTAATAATTTCTCTTTTGGTATTCCAGACATGACTTCGCACTTGTCATCCTCTATTTTGTCATCTTATGTGAATCCTAGTTTTGGGTCTGGGGGCATGATGCCTCCTTATTCTCCCTTTGTGTTTTGTGGAGGTCATATCCCTCAACCAACTCCCATGGTAGGAGGTTGGAATTATCCTTCCTATGGACCCAATCCTAGCTTCTCTTTTCTAGGATCGAATGCTCAAATGGGAGGTCCTTCTACTTCTTACATCCCGTCCATCTATCCTTCTTTCGCTATGTTGGTTCCTACAAACGTTTTTCTCATGGTGGACCTCCTTCTATCCTCTGTTGTTTCATCCGAGGGAAGTCAATTTTATAGTATGAGAAACCCCCTTCATGGAGTTCCTTCATCTGGGGGAAACATATATCCTCACCTGAGTAACCCTTGCCATGTCTCTTTCTCTCCACAAGCGACTTCCTTGGTGATGATGCCCTTACAACCCTTTATGAATTAGTTTGGAGGAGGATACCATGGTGTATACCAAAACCCTTCCTGGCCTACAATCTCTCAAAACCAGTCTTTCTCGGGACCTTGGTCTATGATTCCACAATCAGCCGCTGCATGTCATGCTAGAAGCACAAGTTCAATCACTGCAAGTTATACCGACATTATATCACCAACCTTTGCTAGTCATGTTGGAGATAATTCAACAACCGCTGCAAGTCATGTTGAAGACCAACAACCAGCTGTTGCATGTCATGCTGGGGGCACAACTCTATTCACTGCTAGTCACACTGCACAAACATCACCAACCTTTGTTATTCATGTTGGGGATTTGTCAACAACCTCTACAAGTCATGGTGAAGATCTGCTACTAGCCTCTGCAAGTCATGCTGGGAGCATGTCACCGACCACTATAAGTCATGTTGGGGCATTGATACGATTGAGAAGCCTATATGTATAAGACGTAATCCCAAGTTCCTTTGTAGAATTTGCAAAGGAGATCATCTAACTCATTTGTGCCCTGCTATTGTAGTGGTACAAGAAGCGCAGTCCTTGTCTAATGGCCCTTCGATTTCCGAGTCATCCTTGGTTTCCCAACTTTCTAATCCTTTTTTGGTTGATACAATGATCGTGCCGATGCAATATTTGGCCGAAACCACTTATGTTTTGGGGAGTGATGTGTCTCTTGACCATGTTGTCTCTCATCCTATTAAACCAATAGTTGAAGAAACGGCCGCGCCGATGCAATATTCGATCAATCTCACTCTTTTCTTAGAGAGTGACAAGTCTAAGTAAGTGACATTTTCGATGCAATCTTCGATCAATCCCACTCTTCTTTTGGGGGGTGATGCGTCTTTCGACCATGTCCTTAACATTTATAGTTATGTACCTTATGAACAAGAGAGCATTCCATTCTCTCCAAGTATGCTCCCTCCAAGTACTAGGATGGTTTCCTTTGATTGGAATGATCTTGTAGAGCCTCACATTCCTTCTTCTGCACCTTTCCAGATAACAGGCATTCGTCGATGTATTGTAGATGAAGGATCCTCTGCAAGTATTTTATCCTCCTCAGCTTGGAAAGATTTGGGTTCTCCCAAACTTGTGTCAGCTATTAGTGAGTTGTTGGCTTTCAACAGAAGTCCTCCATGGGAGCCCTGGCCTCCCCCGTGATATGCTGCTTAGAACAACATCCCTAAGTCTTGGTTAAGATATTTTATGACTCTCTAAAAAGAGAAAATATTGTTGAGTGAACTTATCTCTTTCACACTTGTTAAATGGATTTGAAAGGATGCCTATTTGGTGTAAGTTTAACCCTTTTTCGGACCAAGTAGACTACTTACGAAAAATGAATACTCTAGTCACCATTGGCTAAAAGAGTTCTCTTGGGTATTATTTTATACATTTTCAGGGCTGGGGGACTAAATCTATGAAAAAGGACATTCTTTGGAGGTAAGTTGTAATCACATTCCATCATCTTGCTTGTAGTATTGAGCCTACTTTCGGCTCCCGCTTTCTCTTTATAAGCCTCTTAGCTCAACAATTTGCATCACTAGCCAAGCAGAGCATTTTCAATATATCCTTTGCATCTTGACACTCTATACCCTAAGAGGAAACATCCCCACGAGTGTCCATGCCCCACATGCAATTCCTTGCATTGAGAATAGGTATGTTCCACTGTTTGGAGTTAGTTTCTTACTCACGACACTCGTTTCCTCTCCTGTAGCATAACATTTCTTTTGCTATGAAAAAACAAAAAAGATGGGTGGGAAAATAATTTTATCTCATATCGAAAACAATCGTGTCACCTTTGAACAAAGCACAAACTTTTGAGTCCACAATCATCCAAATTTTGGGTTTAGCATGACCTTAGGAAGCTGAGATCGTTACTTAGAATTTACTACTCTGACTGGTTATTCTTCTATTCCATATGGAGAGTTTGTCGATGCCTCTTGCATCACAAAGTTTTATCATCAATTTTATGTTGCCTAATTTATCCATATGTCTCATGCTCTTGTTCAAAGGAAGTATATAAGTCTATGTCGGCCATTTCTTATAACTCTTGACTTTTTAGGTTGGCCATACCATCAGTGTATCTCAGAGTCACATGAAGTTGTATCCCTACCATGCACCATGGTCCTACTTTCATTATGGGTAGGTAACCTTGAACCTATCAGTTTACATCTCCTCATTGGTCATTGAATGGGGGGTTTCCCTTGTGTTAAATGACAAGAAATATATTCACACATTGGGATTCATGCAGTGTCTTGGATTCCATTATAATTATTGGTGGTTTCCTCACCTTTATCGACAATCTTTCTTATTGGCTGTTATTCAGAGGGTTTCTTTCATGCACTACTTGTATTTGGTGCATGCAAGAGATAGACATGTTCATTGGTTCGTGAACATCCTATTCATCTGAGTTCCTCCTAATCATCAAGCTATTTCTTTGTACCTCATGCTGACTGATGAGAGATGCCCTAATTCTCTCCTTTCAATGGGTCCCCTTCCATCGACTTCAACTCATCTATTCTAGAAATGAGACATAGAGTCTTATGAGTACCTAGAGGATTTCAATCATCAGTGGTAGTTTCTCTCGCCATCGACAGTTGGGAATACATCAATGTCTCATGATCGATGGATTATTCAAGTGTTCGAACTCAACACCCTTATTCACACTTGTAGAAGGTACTTGGTGCCTTGATACCTACTTTCATTATCGATAGGTTTTCTCATGTTTGTTAATGGTATACCTTAATGATTGGTAATCAAACAAAGTCTCATTGTGTTCGACCTCAACTCCTCTATTCACATGATGTATACTTACACCTTCGGAATATAGTGTAGAAGACCTCCATCTTACAGTAGAAACATTGCTAATCTGTTGTTGTCTTTCATTGGAATAATACCTATATGACTTCAGTGATCATGGGATATCAGATTGTACTCCATTGTATACAGATATCTTCAGATTTATTTTTGAGACTGGATTCCACTATGCCTTGTTCATGACTATGACAGCCTATGGCATATGTTTTCTTGGTATTTCCTATTCATGGCCATGAACAACTATTTGATATATTTCCACATGGATTTGCAATGTAATTCAGATTGGAATCCATGTGTACAAAGTCATTATGGATTGTAATATTCTCATGGGTAACTAACACTTCCAGCCGAGTCTCCATTACTCCACTTTTGGGAATTATAATGTATTTCGGCCATCAAAGATACTCCTCTGACCTCACACATTAGTGGGCATCTGTTACAAATTTTTTTTCCTCACCCCATGAAACTTGCTTGGATGGCCTTTCCATTTCCCTATGTAGACTTGAAGTCCCATTTTGTACCTTCCAAATCCAAAAAATCACTTTTTTCCACATATACGTGCCCTATCAGTTAGAGAACAAATGTATACGCAGGTTGCTCCACTACAACCCACGTACATCGGGTTTGGTGATAAAAAATAAAAATTATGTCAGGTTTCCATGCCATGTCACGAGATCCACGATCCTTGACCTTCCATATACTGGAAACGCTCCAACTCAGCCCTTCAATTCCATTTGAAGGCTATAAATTGAGCCTTATCCAAGCCTTGAAGGAGATTGAACAATTCGACTTTGATATCAAATAATCTCTGGAGAAATTTCACTTCATATTGAGTCTGCATCCCTTTGTCCTTGAAAGTTTGAACCCCTTGTTTATCCCCCAAGCGCTTCCTTATTTATGATGGAGAATCTCATTGTCTCCTTTATATGAGCTTTCCTTTGGTGGAGTATTGAAGTGGTGGAGGCCTAGTTGGAGCGACTTACTTTCTCGGTTCCGATGTGTGTCATTACAAAACAATTTCATCTATATACTTGTGTTGATTATTTTAATAGAAATAATCTTTTCTCATCCAATTGATATCTTGCAAATATTCAAATTATTATTCAATGGGAATATTTTTTATGTATGTTAATGGATTATGCTAATCTATATGCTAACATTATATATTGTCACCATATTCTTGCATTTCTTGGTTGCTGAGGACAAGTTGTAGGTATAAAGATTTGAGTTGCATGCTCAACGATGGTCTTCATCAAACGTCTGGATGATGTAGGTTCTTGGCATTGTCTTGTTAGCATTCATTTATATAACATACTTGGGATTATATTTGATTTCTATGTGTCATTCAGTATGTTGTGGTTTACCCCATACCATAGAGAGATTTTCCTCGCAACAAGGATACATGATATGACTCCTTAGCTTTGTGTACTCGGTATTTTATGAAATTGCATACTCAGGCCTTTGGAAACATTTCTTCTATATATTTATCTTTTGTTGAACTATGTTTTATACCAACAATTAGTAAAAAGTGGGCCACAACACATGGTAGGTTTACTAGTCAAGAAAGGGATTTCTTACATAGGAATTTGAAACCCATGCTATCCTTAGTGTGGATCATATGAGACCTTAAATATCTCTTTTGGTTTGGTCCTCTAGCCAAATATGTGTGCATCTAGTAAAGTTCCATTTACTGATCCTACCTCCCAGCACTCACAACTTGGAAAGTTGCTAAGTTTGGGTGATATATTACTTTGGTCTATTTAATTTAACACAACCTTAATTCTTGTGTGCATTCAAGTTCTCTAACTTATTTGGAAGAAGCGTAATGATGTGATTTTTAATAAGGATGAGCCTTATCACACTTTCTCTTTGTATGATGATGCACTAATTTTTACTGATATTCCCTTGCAAATCATAGTGTAGGACCACAAGACAAAAATGGATATGGAACACCTACAACAACTTATGGAGTTCTTAAATGAGGCCCCTTGCGTGATGCATTGATAGTTATTTGAGGCCCCTTTCAACCTCCATCAACAATGGCATCAGAGTGGCTTCCATGACAATGACATATATGTTAGAGAGAGGTGGGAACACCACCACAACATATTGCCTCTCCCAATGATTAATGAGAAACAATCCTCAACTTTGGCCTTTGTTGTCTTGGAGGATCCAAATCATCCCAAAATTGTTGGCGATGGTTGAGAGAAAATAGATGACGAGCCTTTGGATATTATTGGTTGAGGCCATGGAAAATTTTGAGAATCCATACTTATCTTGAAGTGTAGAAACCTTGGTGAATCTTATTAATTCTTAAAATCCTAACCATTGAATGTTTAACAATAATTTTGTAAAAATATTCAAGTTATTAAGGATTTCATATAACTTTTAGAAAATTTTGATGATTTTTCAAGTAAAATACTTTTATCCTATAGATTGGCTGAATCATTTTAGAAAAAAAATGGAAATTGGTGAATCTTTTTGAAAAAAAGACATGAAAAATTATCCCATGGGTGAAATTTAACCCCTAAAATTTTCCTTGGTTGGGGCATGCCTTACCTAAGAGGATCATGATGAGACTTACCTACTAAGAGCATTATTATTTAGTGTTAAATGTGTACGAGTGTGTGGTAACATGGACTTTGGTACTTTGTTTTGGTATGTGGTAACATGGACTTTAGGAGACTGACAGTCTTTACTCAGCTTAACTCCAGACTGAAAAGGAATAGTACATGGATTAAAGTCTGCCATCTTAAAATGTGCTAAGAGATCCATTACATATTTATATTGAGAAATGAATAAACCATCATTCATAGGTAATACTCGAAGACCCAAAAAATAATGCAAAATACCAAGATCTTTCATGTTAAAGGAGTCACCAAGTTGTTTATTCAATCTAAGAATGAGATCAATGTTATTTCCAGTAATGACAAGGTCATCAACATATACAACAATAATAAAGGTATTTATAGAAGTATGGATTACATATAAGTTGTGATCATATTCACATCATTTGAAACCAAGATGAAAAAAGAAACGATCGATCTTAGCATACCAAGCTCTAGGAGCTTGCTTCAAACCATAAAGAGACTTTTGAAGTTGACAAACAATGTTAGAATGTATCACAAAACCAAGAGGTTGTTCCATGGATATTTCCTCAGATAATTCACCATGAAGGAAGGCAATTTTGACATCCATATGGTGGATCTGCCATCCAAAACGAGTAACAAGGGAAATAATCATTATAACATAATTCATCTTTGCAACAACAGAAAAGGTATTAGTGTAGTATAGGCCTTCCTATTGAGAGAATCCTTTCATGACCAAGCAAGATTTATGATGCTCAACAACACCTTCAGAGGTAAATTTGGTCTTATAGACCCATCAACATTTCATAATGTTCTTTCCTTGAGGTCGAGGAACTAAATCCCAAGTGTGATTATTCAAAAGGGAATCCATCTCAATATACATGGCTTGTTCCCATTCAAGTTGTCCTTGTGCATATAAGTAGTGAATAGGATCATAAGTTCCAAGTACACAATTCATCAAAGAAACACTGACATATTGCTTCTGACTACGATTTTGTCAACCTTAGGAAATATCACTGACATTAGGACCAACAACTTCAATCATCTTAGTATCCCATCTGGGTAGGCAAGAAAAGGGTCAATTGATGTCCACTACATTAGGTCGATCCAAAACAAGAACAATTTTATTCAAAGGAGACAAAGGACCAGTCACAACATAAATCGATTGACTAGTCAACTTGGGAATAGAGGTCGACAACCCAATAGAGATAGAGTTCAACTATCCATTTGAAGGAATAACAAAAGAAATAGGTGAACTATTGGAAACAACATCAAGGGGATCATCATGTAATCAACTAGATGAGGAATTCAACAACTTAATTCCTGAATACTTCTCATCAAACCTTTTTGATGATGATTTGTCGTTTGACAGGGTCAAACAATTGATAGGATTTGGATTCTTCTGAGTATACCATCATGATACAAACCTAAGAAACATAGCCAAATACACAGAGGTGGCCAATAGAGGCTTTCTTCCACACCATTTTTCAATTGGAATCATGAAACTGGCAGTTCGAGTCGAAATATGATTCTGAAGATAGTTTGCACAATAAATATCTTCAACCTAGAAGCAAGGAGGAAAATATTTTTCCTATAAAAGACAACTAGAAATTTCTATTAATCTCTGATTCTTGAGTTCTGCAACACCATTTCAACTAGCTATTTCTATTAATATATGATTCTTGCATTCTCCAACACCATTCTACTAAGGAGTATGAGGAACCGACTGTTGTCAGTCAATACCATATTGAACAAGGTATTCTTCAAAGGGATGATTCAAATACTCACCACCATTTTATGATCTCAAGAACTTGATAGGTTGACCACATTTATTTTCAGTCAATGCCCAAAATTACTTGAACTTCTAAAAGACATTATTCTTATTTTTCAGGAAATAAACCCAAGTGAATTGAGAGAGATCATCGATAAAGGTCAAAATATACTTTGCACCTACTAAGGAAGGTATATTTATGCAAAAAAAATCACTGTGAACTAGTTCCAAGAGGTTCTATGATCACCATGCTTTGTCAGATTCAAAGGGTGCCTAATGATTCTTACCCAACGCATATCCTCTATAGACTCCATCAGGTGGAAGAACTTTAGGTAAACATGTGACCATGTTCTATGTGGACATCGACGTTATAATTCAAAATTTTTGGTGTCCAAGTCGTTCATGCCAAATTCAACTTCATTCATCAGTGTGAGCAATGAGAGTAGTTGGTTTAGAGTCAGGTTGAGTCGAGTCGCAAAACTTGTACAAACCTTCCTTTGGGTCAATAAACCCTCTGACAATAATTGATTGACCATTTTTTATATCCCTAACAAAAAACCCATCTAGCCAAAACTCCACAATATTACTTGTTTGTGTAAGTTGATAAATTGACGGTAAATTTGCACTTAAATTCAACACATGATAGACGTCAATAATTTCTCCATGTCGACAGGGAACATCACCACAACCAACAATGTCGAGAGAAAATTCATTAGCAACATAGATATTTCACTCCCCCACTTTATCTAAGGATGTGAACAAGGAAACATCCATAGCCATATGATGAGTGCATCTAGAATTGGCTACCCATTCATTCTGTGTGGGATGAGAAAGCAACTCTTGAGAAGTTCTAACTTGGAAGGTGAAATTATCAGCAAGTTAATGAATAGTCGACATGTCTCCTTCAAGTTTCTTGTCCTTCTCCTATAAGTCATCTCCCTTCTTACGGAATACTTTCTCCACATGTCCAGTCTTTCCATAGTATTGACATGTCTTCTTCTTCCGATTCTTCAGTGGTTCATCCGTCCTTCCTTTGTTTTTCTGGTTGAGGAATTCCAGTCTTTGTATAGGGGTATCAACAATCCTCTTTCCTTATGATTCACCTTACCCTTTCCCTTGACAAAATGAGCTTGATGTTTTCCACCAAGCTTCCCTTCATTAATAAATCTGTGTTTATCATTAATCAGTAGGACACAAAAAATATCAAAGGTAAAATCCTTACCATCTTCTTTTTGTACCTGTCAGTTGGTTCTAAATGTCAAAATGAACATGTCAAATGGTGTTCTCAGATTCATCAAGACTAGCTCAATGAGTTTCCCATATTTCTTCTAATAATTCTTCCCACATTCGTCCAATTTCAACTGCATCTCTTTTATATGTTCCAAACAGTCCTCGATTTTGTCAGAAGAATGATGATCAAGAGAGATCGACTCTTTCCCTAACTGCATGACTTGGATTTCATCGACTTTTTTGAATAAAGACTTCAATTTCTTCCACACTTGATGAGGACAGTCGATTCCCCTGGTATGGAACTGAATCTCCCATGAGATATAGGTCATGATGACTCCCACAACATCATCCTTCTTTCCATCGACAACATACTTCATTTGGTTGTCCCTCGGATATGAAATCGTAGTCTTCATATATTGTCAAAGTCCTTTAATCTTCAACAAGGTTTCCATATTTGTTTCCAAGATAACATAATTTGATCCATTCAGAATAACATGATCGATTTTAGAATCCATCTTCAATATCTAACAGGTTTGATATGATCCATAGGTTATAGTCAACAAATCACCGCCCTATATTCAATCACAAATAGATCTGACTCAACAAAATTTGTAGAAAAAAAGAGAGTTCTAAACTATTTTCTCTGATACCATGTTGGGGATTGGATATAACCTTGTCTGAACAAAAAACATAATCTGTAAAATAATTGAAGAGAAATAACTTCATTGAAAATCAACAGTGTCTCAAGACACTATTACAACACTTAAGCACATTGCATTATGATCATAGCATCAAAATGCATATTGAACATATTGACTTGCATGTTCACTCTAATGATAATGATCCATTAGGTCCTTTATTTATAGTCTCAAGACCTAACCCACTTCCTTGAAAAAAGGAATATCTTGTCCACATATAATCGTTGGTGGTTGGAGCAGATGCCTGGAAATATGCACTAACTATTTGTCTAGTCAAGTTTGATCGACCCGACCATATATGCATCAAAATTGTATTTGAGTGTATGATTGGTTGATCCATCAACCAACTTTCTTCAAATGCTAGTCAATTATCCGACCAACAATCTAGTCGACTACTCGAACGACTGATGTTGACTTCTAGTCGATATCCTGACTGACTATTTCTAGTTGTTGGTTGTCCTCTCGACTGAATGACTCCAAGATAAGTGTGATGAACCATCTGAACCTGAGGTTCCAACATTTATGCCTCATGCAAGTTTATCTACTTTATTAACCACCATGATTCCAAGTAGATGCCATCCCAAGCCCCATTACTCACACATGTTTGGCTAGCTATGTGTGGAATTTCAAGAACATTCTAGAGGGTCCAAAACCATAAAGTTAATTAAGGGTTGAACCATTATAAAACCCTAACCCTAACCCTAGATGATTATTGAGATATATTAAATACTAGGATGCTAGGAAAGGAAGGGGTTGCATTCTTTTGGTATTGTTATTGTTCCATAGTTGAGAGAAACATATAGGAGTGGGACATTGAAGCATGACATATGAGGTAGACAATTTTGTAGTAGTCATTCATGCCACAATGTTTAGGGAAACTCCATAGTGAGTGCCCCCTTTCTTTGTACTTGCATTTCATAACTAAAAAAAAAGAGAGTAGAACATAGGTCTCACCTTCTATATGGGTTTTCTCCCTTATTGGGTTTCCCAAGTCACTTCTTGCATTCATTTGTGTGGATGGTGTGTTCATTTTCTTGTTTCTTTCATTTCAGTTTCAGTTGTTTCCATAATTTTGAGCACTACACTAGCAATATTAAATATGAGATCTAAGGTAATAAACTACATAATAAAATATTTCATAATATTGTAAGATTTGTTGTGATGAATTGTTCCAGTGAAATATCCATGGAAAATTACAGATTAACAACACAAAAAGAACGATCATTAAAACATGGACACCCAAATTTTTTAGTGTAAAAGGTCATTAGTATGAGTTGTCTGATTAAAATATGTACCATGCATATTTATTAATCTCATGATAACTCCTCTGTTGGGTTATACTCACAAAAATATTTTTGACACACCTTCATATGCCCAAATTGGCCTCATGTAGTTTTCAATATGGCCATCATAATCTCAAGTTATAGCCATTGTTGGATATAGCTATCATTTAATCTTGGTAGTTGGATTAGAGTGAAAATAAAAAAATCCCATCTCATGCATAAGCTAGAAAAAGGTCTTTCACTTTATAATATTTCAATATTTCTAACTACATTGTATGAGAATCAAAGACTCTATGCACATTCCCTCTCATTCACGCTACATTAATTTTAGGTCTATGTTCCATCTAGTTTCTACCTATCCACTTGTCTAGTTGTTTTCCTTGTCACATAACTACTTGTAATGCCACCTCATGCCCCATTGCTATATGTCATGTCGTCATTGGTTAATGTGAAGTGTGTGTTAAAGTTAGGCTAACAAAATTCTTTGATGTGGGAAAAGTTAAATGGTGTAGATGAAAATACATGAAGTACGTTATCACCTTAATTTCACTGATAAGAGACATTTAGGCAATTATCTAAAGACATCATTAGTGGAAAATAAAAAATCATAATAGGTCTACCTCATGGATATTTTACATCTCCTCATAAGAGTTTTGGAAAAACATTATAAAGTGGGTTTTCATGCACTTACGTGGCCCTCATTCATTGATACCCATGCGACTTGCACAACATTTCCTTTGAAATATGCATAAGTCTTCTCACATACAGGAGATTGATTTCTTCAACATAGTTAAGGATCAAATCCTATCCAAAGTACGTCGAGGTTGATGTATAGATTAAATTTTAGCTCCTTCTCATTCATCAAGAGTAGTTTGGCCTCCCAAATCCCCTTTCAAGCATTGAGGTCTCCATTTAAAATGAAAAGATTTCACATTGGAACTAGTTCTTCATGGAGCTCATAATTTCCCTATAAATGAAAGCCACGGGGAAGCATTTGAAGAAGAGTATAATTGTAGGGTTATTCTATAGGAATGAGAGTGGAAATCATCTATATTTCTCTCCCATCTCTATTGTTCATCACCCTTATGATTTCTTTATTTCTTTCCTCAAAGAACAAGGACTTCTTCATTCATCATTTATAAGAAAGGGATTTCAAGAATCAAAAGGACCCATCCCAAGGAGAGTGTTGAGATTCATTTGCATCCAACCATTATCCCCATGTGACAGGTTTTTTTAATCAACTCCCTAATTTCTCAAGAAGATAGTTAGAAAGATTGTGCATTTAATTACCAATCTAGGGCTTGTATGGAACTTGCGAACTGTTGTGCATTGTATATGCAGGAACAACTATTATTTCTATGTTTTGTATTCATAGTGTCAATGATTACCTTTGCAGGGAGGGTATGGATAGTTCACAAACTTGGCAAGGTTCTAAAGCTATTTCCAGGAAATAAAATTTACACATTCCCAAACGGAAACACACATGCTAGAAAATGAAACACACTAGCTACAAGTATTAGGAGTATGAATCAATTGTCTCCCGAAGCAACCCCGTCAATCTATTATAGGAACACACATTTGCTTGAAAAGAAACACACAGGCTATAGGTATCCGAAGCATGAATCAATTGTCTACCAAAGTGACCCCAGCTATGTGTTGAAAGAAAGTCTATTAACTAATTGCAGGGAATGTAAAGACTAATCTAGATTGCAAGGAAGAAAATAACTCATTCTAATCCTTGCTAAGATGATCACTTCTATTACTCCGATTGAAAAATTCAATCGTTGAATTAAGCACATTTATTCAAAACCTATAGGAATGCAAACTAAATATGAAATGTAATGGGAATGAATAAACAAATGCAATTCTACATGAATAATCAACTACATAATTTAAATAACAATTAACAATTAAACATGTCATGATTGCAATAAATATAATGAATGAGTAAATTAATTTAAATAAATAAGTCTACTATAAATATGCAAATTAAATTAAATTAATTAATTCACACACTATGGAAGCTATAAGTCTATAATTAAAATAAAATCTCAATATAAATTATTCCATTATCATTCAAACATTTCTCTAAGAGTCCCCCCCCCCATAATGGAGAGAGTGTTCTCTTTTATACATAAATTTAATGGAAACTAGAAATAACGAGTATCTAAATAAACCCACTTATGGATTTAATAAATCCATAATGGTTACAAAAATTTCTTAAATAATAAATAGTTTCTAGCTAATAATTAGCAATTAATGAATAACTCCAAGATTTATTGCTAACAATTATCAAATAATAAATAACTCCAAGATTTTTTGCTAACAATTAGAAAATAATAAATAACTCCAATATCATTTTCCTAAGAATTCCAAGATTCTTTGTTAACCACTCAAACTACTATGTTTTCTTGGAATCACAACATTATCTCCATTTTTAATTTGTTTGGATTAACATTATTGTTACATGGATCCATACTTGTCATGCAGAGTAGTAACAACATAGCTCATGGTTCCATTGGCTCATAATTCCTGTGTTGGCTCATGGTTCCGATGGCTCAAGGTTTTGATAGCTCGAGGTTCCAATTGTAGTGCATAACAGTTCCCTGGCGAGTTGCAACAACTGCAGAATAGTTCTCTGGAGAGTTGCAACAACTGTTATAAGGAGTTGCAACAATGAGGCGTAAAATAGTTCCCTCGTGAGTTGAAACAAATGTTGTAAGGAGTTGCAATGTAGAATAGTTCCCTGTCGAGTTGCAACAACCGTTGTAAGGAGTTGCGACGTAGAATAGTTCCCCAACAAGTTGCATCAACTGTTGTAAGGATTTTCAACAACAAGTTGTAGCGTATAATAGTTCTCTGACAAGTTGCAACAACTATTGTAAGGGGTTGCAACAACTGCGTGGGAGTTGCAACATCCGTGTTGCAACAATTGCATGGGAGTTGCAACATCCGTGTTGCAACACTTCATAGTTATAGTAGTTTTTGAGCCAGAGTTGCAGTAGTTGTGTTGCAACACTCAAGAGTTGCAAAAACCAACAATAGAGAGTTGCAACAATGGGAACCAAAATACATCCTATGGTGATATCACAATCTTCACAACAACCTGTCTGACACATCGTCTTTGCAAATTAACTCAAAGATAAATGAAAATATGATCTTTTTCTAATGATTAATCATAAATTCATGGAAATTACTAAAGAAATGTAATGGAAACACATTAAGTCTAAATCCCACACAATAATGGATTGATACAAGGTCTAGGTAAGCAAAAATGGGTTAAAAGTAGGGAAAATATGGTATAAAAAGATGCCATTTCTGGAGCCCGTTATCTCCCCCAAACTAAAAATGTTGCATGTCCTCATGCAACCCAATACCTATGTATTATCCAAACTGTAGGGACACTTCTCTTTTTCCATCGTATACCTTTCTCTGTTGTTAACATTTTTTTCATTTTATTTTTCCTTTAATGACTTGTTTGCTATGGGTTGTTAAGAAGCATCCTTCAAAATCATCATTATCATCCTGAAAAAATTCTATCAAGCTTGCATAAAATCTAATGGAGTTGCAACAAACCCAAACCTGCACAAGGAGTTGCAACATATTTGAAAAATGTTATTTCATGCAGACAATACTTCAGATTAAGGAGATTTTTGGTGGTTGTGCTTATCCCAACTTAATGCCTCTGTCCACAAAAAAACAAACTGATCTAGTTCACGACCCTTAAAATATAAGCAAATAAGATGTTATAGGTGAGTTGCAACAAGAGTGTTGTAGGAGTAGCAACAAGCTTCTTTAACCATTTTCTCTCAAATTACAAACTTCTTTTCTGTGAAATTTTGCAAGCATTCTTGTCATATTTTATTACTCCTCCTTACCAAAAATCATGACCCTCTGATGCACAGATTCCAAGATATAAACAAATCAATTTTTCCACATAATATAAAAAACCGAGTAACAACAACAATGTTAAAAAAAGAGTAGCAACAGTAAATCATAACTCTTGACATGGTGATATTTTGTGACCTGCTACTGGTTCTCGTGTAACAACCACGTGAATTCCTATTATTGGTTCTTGTGTAGCCGTAATAGGGATTTCTTGTGTCACTAATGCTGAAAATTGTCATTGTCTACTGAAAATGAAACTATTGTTGTACGTACCCAAACTCAAGGATGAATACATGTTCTTCTGTAGGAATGGATTCTATAGAAGCTTCTTATGTTGTAGGTTCTTGTGGGGCAGTCTATTCCTCTCTACGTGATGATTTTTCCTCTCCCCCAAACTGAAAAATTTTCTATCAAATGGAAGGCCAAAAAAAAAATGGTGTTCCGAGTAAGAAATGTACAACAAACCACCCTGCCCCCCAAACTAATGATGTTGCATGTCCTCAATAAACACAAAACCTGTAGATGGGGTATGATCTACTTGGAAAATGTGTTTCTTAAAACCATCTTTTAATGCACTGTTCCTGCAAATGCTCATAGATCAAGCAATAAAGATATGGTATTAGCAAATGTTGGTTGTCCCTTTCAATTGCTTATTTACCTGTTGTTGGTTCTTGTGGAGAAACAACAATACCTTCTTTTTTTTCTTTATTGTTGGTTCTTTTGTGGAAACAACAAGGTCTTTTATTGTTCTTACTGTTGGTTCTTGTGTGGTGCCAACAAGGTATTCTATTGTTGGCAACTTTGAATCCTTCTCATGCATGGATATTGGAGTGCAGATGGATAAGATGGTGGATGAATGTTATGGAATGTAAAGGTGATTGTATCCCCCCCCCCAAACTAAAAATATTTTCCACCCTTGAGAAATGGAAAAACATGAGGAAGCAGGACAGAGGCCTAAGTGGATTTCCAAATAAAAATCCATAAAATCCAATGAACTAAGATTAAATAAAAGAAAAAGAAGCATACCTGCACTGACCAAAGAAGTCCATATTGTTTACAACATCATCATGAGAGACAAGAGGTATGATGTGGTCCACCATAATGTAACATAATTTGTAAGAAAGAGAAGTGTGGAGCTTGGGACTTTGGAGCACAATATGAGTTGTAGATGAGATCTAGAACAACCTTCTAATGGAATGTTGAAACTTGGAGATATTTATTCAGAGAGCAACCTTGATGGAATTGTTTGTTTTTCTTATTTGATTTGCAAACCTTATCCGCCAACAAGTTGATTTTCAAACAAGATATGTCTAACTGTGCTCAGAGGGTTTTCAAAGTCATAAATTTTTATTTCCAAGGAATTCTCGCCATCAACTTGGTTTTCAAGAATTCCAAGGTCTGATGGCACCTGAGACATGTTTTCATCATCAAATTTATTAAGTAAAGGAATGGGATAACAAGGTGACTCAACATTGTAAGTGAGTCGAGTCACTTTATTGCATGGGTTAGAGATGGTCGGAGCGGGAAGTCATAAATGATGAGGCTGAAGTTGTGACTTTATAATAGTGGTTATCCAAAATATATTATAAGGAAAAGATCAAGCTTCAAGGGAAACCACATAATCAAAGGAACTTCATGAACTTAAACATGCAATTATTTCAAATTAGGAGGGAGGAAATGCATATGCATACCATGATACTGATGAATGGGCACAATAAATACTAGGTCTTGTGAAAGGATTCATTTACAAAAAGGATGTGCGAAATTTGGTAGAATAAGAAAAGTAAAATTCACATGTTACCTGTTGAGGAGTGTTGGCCAACTAGACTACCCAGTGGTATTTTGTTGATAAAATATTTGTTCAAGTCCTAACGGGAGTGATTAAAAATCCAAATGAAATTAAATTCATAGGGATATTTCTAGTATAAACGGGTTTTAAAAATTCCATAAGGTGATATGCCAAATCTGCTTAAGAACAACCTAAAAGATAGAGTTGTTTTTGAATTCCTCCCTAGACCAACAATTACTATTTTGAATACAACATTTTCATTTAATGACGGATAAAAATGATTCCAATTAGATATGAAATAAGACTCATGTGTGTATCCCCAGTAGAAACAGGTTTTGAAGACAATAAGAATTGATGGGTAAAATACGCCGGTGAACAACTTACGAAACAAAGTTTCAGGGGTGCATATTTAAGACATGTAATCAATATTTCAGGCATGATTTCTCATACGATATCAAAATGAAGCGATCACTTCCATTCTAAACTAGATTCACAAGATAATATACCCTATAAATATGTTTGAAAGATATATACATTAGGTTTCCGAAAAACGGATTGTCCCAACTCTATCCCTGAATTTCCTATTTGACACCTAGTATGTATTTTGGCCACAATTTCTTCATTTCATATCCAAATTGAAAAATTCAAGATGGCTTAGGAAAAATATTCCAAGAGCTACTTTAGATAGAAACGGGTTTTAAAAATGATCCCCCAAAACAAGAATGTCCCAACTTTGTGTTTAGTAAGGTCAATGATCTAATTGCCACACAAATTCCATTCAATTTTGCATTATGACCGATACAAGATTTGTAGAAAATGAGAAAAGTGTACACCCAAAATCAAGAAGAAAATGCAAATCAAGTATTTAGTTCAAAAAATGTGTTAATGAGAGTGATACAATTAAATCCTGACATAACCACCATGGGAATTCGAGAGAATCCACAGAGTGTCTCATTATCCATGAAATAAATTCCACATTTTGCTTATGAAATTGGGATTCTTGTATGATGAGGGATGCGAAAATTTGAATGACAATTGCAACCACCATCAAGTTATTGACTAATCATGTGTTTTTAATTATGATTAAGACCAAAGATACCATGTATGGGTAGAAGCAATCAATGATGGAAAATAAATATTCAATAGGTAGAATTACTCTGATTGGTCTTCAGGATAAGAAAAAGTAGTTATAATCGGGTGAGTTGGCTTGTTACATTGTTGTCCTCTCCCATTGTCCAGTGTACAACTTAAT
The DNA here is from genome assembly GCA_009831015.1 of Picea engelmannii. Classification (NCBI taxonomy): domain Eukaryota; kingdom Viridiplantae; phylum Streptophyta; class Pinopsida; order Pinales; family Pinaceae; genus Picea; species Picea engelmannii. The sequence goes on from ML810416.1 coordinate 19,980, forward strand.
CAATATTTTTGGTGCATCCACCATTTTCCTAGCTGGTGTAACGACAACACAAAATAGTGACATGAATAGACTATACTCAGAGTTGTGGCAATGGTCAACCATTGGTGTTGCAACAACATTCAACCATCGGTGTTGCGACATCACAACCAGTGTTGCAACAATGCAACCAATGTTGCAGCAGCCATGGTATCATGTGTATCCTAGTTTAACCTTCTTTTCGACTTACAAAATATATTAGCATGATGACTGACTCTTACTACACCATGTGTTTTGGGGGTTCTTTCATTTTACTCTACTATCCTAAAAATGAAAAACACCTCACAAGCTGAAAGGAAACAAGTGCTAGAAAATAGTCTAAATGCACACTTATCAAAAAAACAAAAACAAACGAAATTGATACTAGAAAGAATATTTCACCATTGACATTTCTCTTACAATGATGCCAAAAATGATAGGTCTTGTTAATCACCTCCCTAATTTCTTAAGAAGATAGTTAGAAAGACTGTGTATTTAATTATAAATCTCAGGATTGTATGGAACTTGTGAAATATCGTGCATTGTATATGAAGGAACAAATATTATTTCTATGTGTTGTAGTCATAGTGTCAATGATTACCTTTGCAAGGAGATTATGGATAGTTCACAAACTTGGCAAGGTTCTAAAGCTATTTGTAGGAAATAAATTCACATGTTCTCAAAAGGAAACAAACATGCTACAAAATGAAACACACCAGTCGCAGGTATCGGGAGTATGAATCAACTGTCTCCCAAAGCAACCCCAAAAATATAATTCTAGGAACACACACTTGCATGAAAAAAAACACATAGGCTGCAGGTATCAAGAATATGAATCAACTGTCTCTTGAAGTGACCTCAAGTATGTACTGAAAGGAAATCTATTAACTAATTGAAGGGAATGTAAAGACTAATCTAGATTGCAGGGAAGAAAATAAATTATTATAATCCTTGCCAAGATGATCACTTATATTAATCCAAACAAAAAATGCAATCGTTGCATTAAGCACATTTATTCAAAACCTACATGAATGCAAACTAAATCTGAAATGTAATGGGAATGAATAAACAAATGCAATTCTACATGAATAATCAACTACATAATTTAAATAGGAATTAACAATTAAACATGTCATGATTGTAATAAATCTAATGAACAAACAAATAAATTTAAATAAATCAGTCTATTATAAATATGCAAAATAAATTAAATTAATTAAATCACACGCTATGGAAAATACAAGTCTATAATTAAAATAAAAGCTCAATATAAATTATTACATTATCATTAGGACATTGCTCGAAGAGTCCCCTCGAATAATGGAGAGAGTGCTCTCTTTTATACATAAATTTAATGGAAAGTAGAAATAACGTGTATCTAAGTAAACCCACTTATGGATTTAATAAATCTATAGTGGTTACAACAATTTCGTAAATAATGAATAGTTTCCATCTAACAATTAGCAATTAGTGAATAACTCCAAGATCGTTTGATAACAATTAACAAATAATAGATAACTTCCAAGATATTTTGCTAACAATTAGAAAATAATAAATAACGCCAAGATATTTTTCCCAAGAATTCCAAGATTCTTGATTAACCACTCAAAATAATATTGTTTTGGAATCACAACATTATCTCCATATATTTAATTTTATTAGATTAACATTATTGTTGCATGGATCCATACTTGTCACGTAGAGTAGTAAAAACACAGCTCAGGGTTCCAATGGCTCATAGTTTCAATGTTGGCTCATGGTTCCGATGGCTCAAGGTTCCAATTGCAACACAAAATAGTTCCCTAGTGAGTTGCAACAACTGCATAATAGTTCCCTGGCAAGTTGCAACAAATATTGTAAGGATTTGTTGCAATGAGTTGCAGTGCAGAACAGTTCCCTTGCAAGTTGCAACAATTGTTGTAAGGAGTTGTAGCGTAGAATAGTTTCCTGGCGAGTTGCAACAACTGTTGTAAGGAGTTGCAACATAGAATAGTTCCCTGGCGAGTTGCAACAATTGTTGTAAGGAGTTGCAACAATGAGATGCAGTGCATAATAGTTCCCTAGCAAATTGCAGCAACTGCATAAGAGTTGCAACAATTGTGGTGCAACACTTCATAGTTGCAACACTCCAAAGTTGCAACACTTGTGTTGTAGCACTCCATAGTTGCAACAACCAGCAATAGAGAGCTACAACTGTTGGAACCAAAATACATCCTATGGCGATATCACAATCTGCACAACAACCTATTTGGCACATTGTCCTTACTAATTAACTAAAAGATAAACGCAAATATGATCTTTTTTTCTAATGTTTAATCATAAATTCATGTAAATTACTAAAAAAATGTAATGGAAACACATTAAGTCTAAATCCCGCACAATAATGGATTGATATAAGGTCTAGGTATGCGGAAAGGGGTTAAAAGTAGGGAAAATATGGTATAAAAAGATGCCATTTCTAGAGCCCGTGACGAAGTGTTGTTACTCATGTTCATGCCTTTCCATTGGACCAATATATGAGTATTGTTGTTTCCCTCCATCTTTTTATTTGAGTGGTTTTCTTGTAGTTTAATTTTTAGTTCAAATATTATGCATGCTTATTTGCTTTGTTTTTATTGCAATAACACTCTTGTGTTTGTCCCATAACTAACCATTGTCTATTTTTTAGCTCATAACATTGATTATTAAAGGGGATTTTTCTCACTACTGCAATAAAATATACTGAATAGATTGGTGACTCCCACTTGGATTTAGATCACCACATACCCCTTCTTAGGTTGTTTTCAAGCATTCTCTAGCATCTAGTGCCTTTCAAGATTCATAACTATCATGTACATCTAATTTACAACCACCCTCTATGGTTTTTCTTCCCAAAATTTTCTTTCACATGAGATCGATGACTTTTGTGACTATTTCAATTTGTTTTGTACAAGTCTCACGACTTTGGGTCAATTTTTCGTGGAAGTCGTGTGGCTTGTCAAACTAGGCTGCCACACAAACTACGTGATTGTCTCTGAAGAGACCAGTGCAAGTACACTTAAATATTATTTTTAATCATTAGTTAGGTTCATCAACATCCCTAGGTAGAAGGACTTAATTTGTCATAAATTTTAGGCATAAATATCTATTCTTTTTTCTATTCTTGCATTAGTAATTAACTAACCTAGTGGGTAGGAGGATAAATCATATTTTGTTTCTCTTGCCACATGGATGGATTTTTACTTGTTATATCACATATTGGATGCTTAGATTAGAGTTCAATCATTTTGTTTCATTTTCTTTCACTTACGACACACAAGGGACCTAAAAGCCTCCTTTTTATGTTTTTTTCCTTGCACCCAAAAGCAATCTTGGCAAACCAAAATGAGTGAAGTAGGTGAAATACCTCCCTTCACACACAATTTAATTTTTTTGGCATGGTTACTTGAAAATTTCATCATCACATAGAAGTTAATTAGGTGAAGTAAGAACCCATACACGTTCACATCTTTTACCTTCGACAATTTTTTTTTTTTTTTTGCAATAATAAGTGAGAGTATTGCTAATTTGTACATTAGTTTAAATCATCTATAATTTAAGTAGGTGGATTAAAGGACACCTCAAAGTCCATATGTTGTGTCATTAATCAAATTTATTTAAGTATTGCAATTTAATTTCCAATGCTCTTGTATCAAAACATTGTAGTTTCCTCACATGAAGCACACATAGAAAAGTCCTAAAGAAAATTCTTTGTTGAGTATTCTCTTCAACTTGCACCCAAAAGTGATCTTGGTGAATTAGAAAGAGTAAAGAGGTATGAAATACCTCCTTCCTCACATGTTAATCAAAACGATTGGTTCATGACACTAGTTTAGACTCCTAAAAGCATCTTGACTAACCAACACATTTAATTCCTCCTTTGCAATGTCACAAAAGAATTAATAGTTTTGGATAGGATTGTGAGGATAGGCATCCAACCAACTCACCGTAATCATTTCTCATATGAAACACAATATTTTTCCTAGGGATATTTAAAAATATTTTTCATCAAGAGTGTAAAAACCAAGACAAGGAGATCCTTTTGGGGTCATATGATGAGGTCTGATTGTCTTTGATAGTCTCCTTAAGCCATCCAAATATTGTCCGACTACGACCTGCCACTTTATTGAGGCTAAGATTCCCTTTCCCTCACTTGAGGAAGGTAACTTAGTGGAAAAAAATTAGGATTTCTACACAGGTGGCACTTGTGGGCTACATTTTCACCTAAGATAGATAGAGTTGGTAGTTTGGAAATGTCGCTAGTTCCATTGGGGCATGCCCTTAATGCCCATCACTATATCTGACTTATTTTCACCTTCACTAGTTGTCTTCAATGGAGTCAGACCCCATTTGTTGAGAGATTTTGGAAGGACCAATATTATTTGAGTGAAAGGATGTTAGGTCTCATAGGAGATGTGTTTTCCTTTTTTCACACCCTTATACAAAAAAAAACCTACATTGAAACACATATTGTGATTTAAAGTGGAATACATTAAAAAATTGTTGCACCATTATCTCAATCATTTCATTTGTTCAAATATTTTCTTTTATTAGGACATGTTTTAAAAAGAACGATCTAATGAAAATCCGTTTGAGTTTCACACACCATATTCTCAACTAGGAACCATTGAGGACCCTTGGTCACCTTGGTATTCCCACGTTTCCAGGGTCTTCCCCTAGTGTTGGGAGGCATTTCATATTTGTTTGTTGCACCAATTAGATTTACCCTAGAACACTTACCTTTGGGTGCAACACAACTAGGGTTATATCTTCTCATGTCATCCTTGTTGAGATCATCTCCGCCTAGGTCCCCTCTTGGAATATCATCCTCAACGGGATCTAGTTAGGCTCAATGGTAGTTGTTCCACCACCTCCTATGACACTCCAACATATGAATACCAACCTTACATATATGACTTCTCTTAATATCCCACATTTTATGAAGCTAACCAACGACCCCATTTTACATGACCTTCCTTGGCCACCCACGCCAACTGAACTTCCCAAGGATATCCCAAAATTTTAGGGAAAACCGGGAAAATAATATCATGATGTTTCATCTATGGTGCTCAACCAAAAATATCATAGATGATTTGGTCTAGATTAAATTTTTTTAGTAAACTCTAATTGGACCATCAACCAAATGGTATATTAATGAAACAATAAGATCACATGTTAATTTTACATCTCTGGAAAATGCATTCCTAGATTTTTTCCAATTACTAGTTTGTCATGACATTGTATTGAAAATTCTTACCTATTTCAAACAAACCACTTACATGCACATCGTGGATCATATCCATGAGTGGCGTCGACGACATAGCTTGTGCAAGATATAATTTAAGGGAAAACTCCTACTGGATTGGTTCTTGAAGTATATATTTCCATTGATCACCAAAGATGTGGTCACCACCATGCCTGGGATAGAAGATGGGGCCATTATCAAATCTTGGCATTTTTATTTGATTTACACTTAGTTCAAGTACTTTTATACAATCATCCTAGATTACCCTCACCCTTTCCCATTTGAGTGAGAGATTCTAAGGGAATCCCACATAGTGGATGGCTTGATTGGGTCAATGTCCCTTATCAAAAAACCTTATGGACATTGATACCCATATGGCACCAAGAATTATGTTGGATCCCACATACCTCAAAATTTTGTTAGCATGTCATATGTGGCTAATATCCTAACACATAAAAATTAACCCCATATGCAAGGTGGAAACAACCCATTACATTATGGATGTAGCATGTCCCCCTAGGAGGACATGCTTCCCCACACATACATGGGCCATCCTAAAATAGTAAAAAATACAGTGGAAGGACATCTACATCTTACAACCAATATGGTAACCCCACATAAGGAAACTCGTAATACTCATTCCATAGTCCCCCATTAGTTGTGCATCTATGAGCTCAATTTCTATTAAGATAGTTTTTCTCTTTAGCTCAATGGGGACATTTTTGTAAATCCCTTCAGGTTGAGATGGGTGGCATAGATATATGTATGCCACTCCTTGGGCATAGATATATGTATGTTATGAAATCCATCACTTCATTATTGTTTCATATGATGATGTTCCCTCATAACAGGAAGGTCACCACCATCACCATCTAGGATCATCAGTGGAAGTTGTCACCACCACCTGAAAAAATGATAGGTAAAGTACCTAGCTACCTCTCCCCACCCATGCAGGCCAACACCTCTCACCACCACACCATCCATGGCTCCTACATCTCTCATGCTCATATAACTAACTGTAGATGCAGAAACATCACTTGTTCATAAATGAAACAATAGAGAACAAATCCAAAGGTGAACTCCCCCTCGTCATGTATATAACAACACATTAATTTCATAAATATAGTCTCTCTCATAAAAGAGGACCAAACAAGAAAGTGTTTCTCGATCACCTACTCCATGACTAACATATGGCCATTGGTAATCCTATGGGTTCCAAGGGATCCATATATCCACACCACTATCACTTTCATCACCCATGTGGCCAAGTCTCAGATAGAGGCGACCATAATGGATCCCCTCTCATTTCCCTCTGGGTTAGTTTAGTACTGAGCAACGAGATGGTTGATTGTCCTTGCACCCTCCATGTAAGGCCTTAGTTCAACCCCTAGTCCCCTGATGGGAATCCAATCAGGGAGTATAGATAAAAATGGGTGCTTAGTTCCAATGATTGACCCTACACTACAAAGTGATGCTCATCTGAAAACCACATCTATACTAGCTCTCTTAGTAGCCCCTTATTGGAGTGAAGCAAGGGGTAATCAAAATATTTGAGTAAGTTGTAACTAGCTATCTCATGGTTGACCACCGGGTAGGATTCCACCTATGCATGAAAATCATCATAATCTCACTCTTGCCAAAGCATTGGCATGGCTTGAGGCTAGGCAGGTGCTTGCAAAATTAAAAAAATAAGACACTTGTCAGTTTGCATAACTTGTCAATACAAATCTAGTACAAATTGCACATCTTCTTCTCAAACAATCATATAAGTTGTGTGAGTGTTTTTTCATTGAATAATTGCATAAGTCATATACATGACTATCCTATGAATAGTCATGAGATTTACATGACTATGGGATCACTTTCACACACAAGTCTCACGAAAATATAGTGAACAATCGCAATACATATTCTCACATATTCTCATGATTGTCCACCTAAAAACCATGAGAATTGCGGAGCATACAAAAATTCATTCATGCAACTAATTTGCATGACTGATACTTATAAACCTATGAAATGAAAAACTATCTAGTGAATAGCTATACATCCCATACTCCATGACTAACATTCACTATACATCCCATACTCCATGACTAACATATGGCCATTGGTTAAAATTAAAGAGGACATCAAAACCTCTTACCTGGCTCTCACGACATCTAAAAACAAGTGATCGATGTGTGCAAAACAAGCTCAAGAATCATGTGGACTCTGGATGCTCAATGACAATTGAAACTAGTACAAATGAATTGTCCTTGCGGGCCCATCACCTTTTATATGGACCATTCACAAACTTCCCAAGGTTCATGCGGGAGTTCAAAATATTTGTTTCATGTGCCATTTGCATTGTTGGAATCTTGACATTCCCACCTTCAACGACGTATTCCCTATTAATTTTCATGAAAACACTCATCCGAGGGCCACTTTTTCTGTTATGTATACAAAAATAAGATATGTATAATTAAATATAATAGTAAATATTCATAAATAAACAAATAAACAAATAAGTAAAAAGACACACCTCTTCATAAAGAGGCAAAGAGACACCATGTAGACTATATTTATAGAAGGGCCCCATTCGTTGTAAATATCATATCATTCAATCATATATTCTTATACATTATATTTTATTTTTTTCCTATTTGAGAAAATTTAATTGTGTTTTTGATACATTGGTATCAAAGCCAAAATTTGTGGAAATCAAGTTAAATCATTCAAACTAGAGAGACTATGACTTCCATTTTTGACAAAATCAGAATTAAATTCATTGATACCATTGAAAATTCTATAGATAAAATATTTGAACAATATAAATATGAGAAACACATTGAAATCAAACCTCTCCCTAAGGAATTTGACCTGATTGAGGTATGTGCACCATTAGCCATTAATAACACTTTTAATATCGTAAATGTTGATGAAAATGATGGCTTGTCTTAGACATCCAATAACACAATGGAAGGAGACTTAGTTGTTGGAATTTTTGAGGATGTTGTGTTGGGGAAAGTCATTCCTCGATTATCTTGAAAATTTCCATGGGATGAATGACCCTTATTGAATATGTTGAGTCGAACATGGGATAAAGCTATGCTAGAGAATTACTTGGTTTACGATCATCTTTACAATTCACATGTTGTTCTCTCCTTCGGGAGTTTCATTTTATGTAAAAATTTTCCATTTTCCATCACAACATCAATAAGCATAGATGTACTAGCCTGTAAGTTTAGAGTCCCTTTCTGGGAAAGGTGACTAGGATTCTGGCACCTCCAATCCCTATTAAAAAAACAAGATGCAATGTACCTGTGAACTAGTGACCATGTATATTCCCTCACTCCACCCGATGTCTAGAAGAACAACGTAACAAATAAGTACTATGTGTGGATGATTTATTTAAGGGCTTCAACATTCGATGGATTACACTCCCCTCTTTGCAAACCATGGGGGAATATGTCTTTTCTTCTACTTGTTTTTGAGACAACTAAATATGGTAGAAAAAATGACTTCATTCGTCAAATTAAATGGCTAGAAACTCATAGGATGTGGAGAAAATGATAGTTTTCAATGGTAGTGGCAATAAGTTAACGTTAATATGCGTCCACCCAAGAACTTGACCTTTGATAAGTCTGAGGGAATTCCATCATTTGTTGAGTTCGATGTAATGTTGGAATGTAGGCATGTTTTTAAAATATTTTACGAAAGACATCCCCTCTTTCAATGATATATATATATATATATATATATATATATATATATATATATATATATATATATATATATATATATATATTTGTTACTCACACACTCCATTTATTTTCATGTTTCCAGATCTTGATAGAGATGACAACATGAGTGGTATTCATCAATGGATTGTGGTTGGCAATTTGTATCTTGTTGTAGTTGATAATGAATATCCAAATGGAGGGATGTGTATCTTCAAGTTGACACTTGACAATGAGAAGAATAGTAATGATATTATAATTTCCCAACCAATTAGGAACATCAGGACCATTCACAAGGTCACCAAACAATTGTTCATTATATTAAATCCTTCACAACTCGTGATTCATGCGAATTAGGCCCAACTAGAGGTGAAATTCAAGGAAGATTTAGAAGCATAGAGGGTTCTTGGTGAAGACAAGATAGATGAGGGAAGTGTCGATACGAAGCAACCATAACTAGTTTTGTGCAATAGGAATTCCAAAATACCATGTATGGCTTTCTGATTCTACATGCAGACATGGATTAATTCCCGTTTCACCCTTTATTTCCTAGAGAACTGGGTACTACAAACCTATAGATGTGATTTAGGTATCAACTATGCATACTTGAAAGGAGTACCCTTCTTTGTATGGTCTATCCTTTATGCCTATTTTCCAGGCATGGTCTACAATCCTTTTACATGAACATTCATCAAAATTTCGTCGTCATCCACAAAGTCCAACGCTGTTTGTAATGTCGTCGATGAGAACAATAATTGGAAATTTGACATTGCATATAAAGTGGTTTTTTTCAGGGACGCCCCACCTAACGCAAATGGAATCGAAACACCGATAGTTTAAATTTATGAGCCTTCCCAAAAGAGATGGAATATCGTAGGGTACCTTCATGAAAATCCTTAAGGTGGATTTTTTTTCGCAATGGGTAAATATTATTTAACTTTCTAATGCCAGAGGATCATTGGTCCCACTACATTGTGGGTTTCACCATTCCATTAAAGGGAAATGGTTTAGTTGTGCGTGTTCCCATGGTTCTTGCACCATTCCCTAAACTAGTGTGTTATATCCACGATGACAATGTCTCTTCAATGACAGAACCTTCAAAAATCATAAAAGTTAACCAACAAAATCCTTCATTACCTTTTCTTTGAGGACAAAGCAATTCTAGAGAGGAAGGAAATGTTATGTATACAAAATAAGATAGGGATAAGTAAATATAATAGTAAATATTCATAAATAAACAAGTAAGTAAAAAAACACTCCTCTTCATAAAGATACATTCTATAGACTATATTTATAGAAGGGGCTCATTCATTGTAAATATCATATCATTCAATCATATATTCTTATACATTATATTTTTTTTCTTTCCCATTTGAGAAAATTTAATTACATTTCTGCTACATTTTCCTACTAAAGTTCAGCAGACGGGTATACCAACTCATCGAATCCATTTTTTACATCATTTGCACTATTGGATTTCTTACCATGAATACTTTCTCTTCACTACACATAGCAGGGCCCTCATCCCCATCCCTTTAGGTATACTTATTTAAAATGACATATATATACTCCCTCTATGTATATCACATTTCTCAATGCCCCCTAAATATGCCTTTAGGGTTTCCTTTTTGGATTAGCAAGAAACTTTGACCAATTCCACATGCATCTAATTACTATTGGCCGATAACACTCCACCCTCATGGGTTTCCTTGGTTTTAGCACCCCATTGCATCATCGACACCCATGCTGCTCTTTCCCCTAAGTCACGAGTCTGGATATTTTACATCTCAAACAACGAGCTTCATGACTCTTTCTCCTCATAATGTTGGTCCATACCATTGGAATCCTAGTAGTTAAAATATTTAATGGTTGGTTATGATGAATGCTTGACCATATTTTCATTGGCCTCTTGTTTCCCCCATGATCAATAGACCATAGGCATTACAATTCATCATTCATTCAACCTCCCAGGAGACCCACCTAGGATACAAATTTGACAGACACTCCTACCCATCAAGTAAATTTTTATGATGGGTTTCTTTTTAAAACTACCTTTCCAATGATGTTTTATATTTATCTTTTCTTGTCATTTAATTTATTTTTTTGCAAGTTAGAATTGTGTATTACCTTTGAAAAGATAAAGAGAGTATAGACATAGTGTCCTTGTGCTTGGGATACCAAGCAGAGGAAACTAGCCTAAGCCCAAGGCCAGTCAAAATTAAAAGTTACCCTAAGGGGCCAACAATTGAAAATGAAAATGTGATGCATCTTTTCCAAACATATTTCAAAACATAAACAACAAAAAAGTTGTTGAACCTGCAACTAGAAAAAAATACCAGCATTGGAGTAGAGAGCAGTCACTTGACAGAGTGAGAAACTAGATCTTCGAATTGGTTTTCCATTTGGAACCTCTGTAGTGGAATTGGCCATTCTAGAGTGATGAAAGTCCAATTTGACATCTCTTGGGCATGTTGGCGCTGTTGAGGGCTGGAGAAAATGTCTAAAAACATATTGACATTTTTGTCGAGCATTTCCATCCTGAAATTTTGATCATCCAACTCACCTTGAAGCTCAAAATTTAGCTTCAGGTGGTCCTCCGTTGGTCGGGTGTTGTCTGTAACTTCATCGGGACTTTTATCCATTGCCTCAATCCGAGGATGTGAGAGGTCGCAGGAACCCGACACGTCACCCTGGAAATTGAAAGGAACCTCGTTATGTGACTAAGGATCTGGAGGTGTCTGCAAAACTTCATTCATCGTCTTTTCCCCAAGCTCGTACCACTCTATCATGCAGCCCCAAATCATGGGGTCTTCAGGAGCCTCCTTCAATTCCTACCTGTCAACGGTGAGAGCCACATTACTTTTTTGTGTAGTTTTCTGGGTGACCACAATATCAGGATTTCTAGCAGTGTCATTGTCTGAGGACATCAGATCTCCTCTCTGGACCTCAATTATTCTGTATGACCCTTTACCCTTTGCGTGCACTGCCTCATTCTCGGACGCAAGGCATGTTGCGGAAGTGACTTCCTACGACACTAGAGAAGGGATTTAACGTTTTCGTCACCAGCTGGAGGAGGAGCATGTTGGAGAGGTAAACCAGGTGCAGACTAGTGTAAAAAGGCCACCCTTCTACATACATAACCATCAATTTAATTATGTTTTCCCTTCGTTGCACACTGACTATATTAACTATTGGCAAAAGAAAACCATAATTGCATTTCCCTTCAACAATAATTGAAACCAGAGCTCCAACCATGCTCGCACGCAACAATGGATGAAGAGACTTGTGAACAAGACTAGAGAGTTATGGAAGGTTCCTTCCACCTATCTCTCTTGGATCACGTGCTGCCAAGTGTCAGAGCTAACCCCTTCCAGGTTTAATGTCATGATGATCATGATAGCACCCGGGTGTCATTTAAATATTACATATTATATGTGTTTTTGTTAATTTTTATTGTGAATATAGTAATCATGATTAATGCTCATCAATTAATTTAGAGTATCTTCATTGATAATGATTTTTCTACCACTTGAATTGGAGTAATACTTGTTTCAGGGTACTCAAGGAGGTGATATCATGGTGATTCGGTCACACTACAGTAAATATAATGTGAAACCTATCATCCTACTCAATAACACGATAGCTCCAACCAAGTTTCAATATTGCTCAGTGGCTCAACATCAAAAGGCTCTAGGTCATATCATTAATATCATGTCCTTCTAAGTTATGAGTCCTTAATGATATAATATATATGTCATATATGTGTGTGTGGGGGGTTAAATTTTCAATTTTCCCATCAAATTAATGGTTTTAAGAATCAAGTGCTCATCAATAATGATGTTTATATTTCAAAATTGTTGATATATTATGGATAAATAGGAAATAATGGGTAAATAAGTCTCAAATTTAACCATTGGACCCACCCAAGGGGACCCATCCCTGTTCTCTTTTACTACTCTTTCCATACTTGGAAGATCTAGTTGGTTGCATGTTAGGGGCACCTATATCCTTTCCTGCAATTTATCCATATTAAAAATGATTTTATTCATTAATAATTGAAAACAAAATTACGAGGGACACATCAATATGAATACCATCTCGTTCAATGAAGTCTCTTTCAAATCCAACAATAGTCCTTGTCACCCTTGGTCGGAGAGTTTTCCCTGAGTGACTCATACCTACAATGACTATAGTTTCTTAAAAAACCTCATGTATCTTAGTACCCATCACCATTATTCTGAGAGTTTCCTTCATCAACTATCCATCCATTACATCCACCTATCTTCAATCTCATTTTGACAAACACTTGGTCTATTTGATCATCCCCTTAACATCAAAATCATCTTATATCCAATAGGTTTTTTACTATTTTCATGTATGCTCCACCAAAGGGAATTCTTGAATCTCATCCTCATAATCTACCTTGTCCATAATTATCAAAATCCACCCTCATTATAGTTCTAGACCTGGTTTATTGTAGTATATCAAGGGAGGTAATATGTTGTACCTAGTAATGTACCCAATGAGAATGTGGTTATGTATTATTAGTGGAGGCCATTCAATCTAAGGTGGACCAGGTCCACTATATTATTAAATAATCCCACTATGGTAGTTATCAATATGAACATAATAAATGTGAGAAAACTTTCTAGAAGGTTCCTTATCTAGTATGCTCCTTCTCTAGAATGTTCTTAGAGAGTATTATATAAGGAAGTGATGAGAAATTTAATGAGCATAGTGAAGAATATTGTTATTTTAACAAGCAAGGATTGCTTGAGGAGTGTTATCCTTCCATAAGGATTAATATACGGTGTTACCCTACCTCAAGGGTTTTGTCTACATTCTTGTGTTGAATATTTGGTGAATGGTTTGGTTTATTCTTGTTGAAATTAAGGGTTATTTATGAAGTTATATTTGCATATATACCCAGGTACATAAAAATACTTTTTGAAATTCCTCACCTTTAATTTCCTTTATCTTTTCATGGTTAAGACCATTCCACCATATCCTAGCATCCTCTTTTAATTTATAAGGTAGATAGAAGTTCCACATGAATGGATGTTCATAATTCATCCATTTTATATATTCTTCAATACTACGGCCATTAGAGTTCCCTATAAAATAAATCTTTATTGGAAGAAATTTGCAACAAAAAGTAGGGTTTAAAAGTAATTTAATGTGCAAATCGTGCGGTTTTTTCCAAAAAACCCCTGAAAATTGCAGATTTTAAAATGTTGATAACTTTACTTCCCAGACTCTGTTTCGAATATTTTTTTTTTTAATTGGGTGTTTTCTCAAGAGAAATTCATATCTATAACTGGTTCCTTCCAATTCTATACAAAAAATTTCAGAATTTAATCTGAAGTGTGTCGCCCACTTTTTACCTTTTAAAAATATGCGAAAAGAACAAAAAAATTCTTCCCTTCTTTGGCCAAGGAAAGATCTCTGATACCAAATGTTAAGTACATGAAAATATAACTTCATAAATAACCCTTAATATCAACTAGAATAAAGAAAATCATTCACCAAAATATTGAACACAAGAAATAGTCAAAACCCTTGAGGTAGGGTAACACCATATATTAATCCTTAGAGAAGGATAACACTCCTCAATTAATCCCTTGCTACAATAAATTATAACAATATTCTTCACTATGCTCATCACTTTTTTATATAATATTCTATAAGAATATTCTAGAGAAGGAACCTTCTAAAAAACCTTCTCACATTTATTATGTTCATATATATATATATATATATAACTACCATAGCGGGCCTTATTTAATAACATAGTGGACCTAGTCCACTTTTCATTGAATTGACTCCACTAATAATACATAACCACATTCCCATTGGGTACCTCCATAGGTACCACATATTACCTCCCCTGGTATACTACATTCATCCTTAGTTGATTTCAAGGGGCCTCCCACCCCTTGCTTTCACTTCTTCATTCCTGTCGACACCAACTTATTTTTCTAGGAATGTTGTTGTATCTTAGTTCCCATTCCCATTTTATGGAAAAACCCATACTAGACACAAAGTGTCATCATTTCTCTCTTCTTCATCCCCCCCCCAGATGTTCGATGTTATATCATTAACACATCAAGATGGATCATACATTGTGACAGTTGCAGCTTCCAATTCTAGTTGAAGAATCCTATAATTAAACGACTATCAATATCTTCAAGCAAGAGAACTTGACACATTTTCTCCCCACAGGTTCTAGGCCCCCCTCGCACAAGAGTAGTCCTTTGATATTACCAACACCACTGAGAGAAATGCATATTTATACATCATAGATTCTCTAGTTACAACATTATTCAATATCTTTCAAATGGTTCACCATGTTCAAACATGAGCCCAAAGAACAAAGTCTCCTATTGTAATGTATTTTGATAATTTCATGAGCGTGGAATTTCCCACCTCATTTGTATAAGAGATCATTCAAATAGGTATGTTTGGTTATTTTTAGGTGGGTTCATGACTTCTCCATAGAAAGTACTTTCTTCTTGGTAAAAGCTCTCTCTCTCTAAGAATCCTTTTACAATTTTCAAGCACGCGGGTTAGAAAACGATGATGTGTTTTGGCTATGTGGTAGATTCTAACCTCACACATCATGGGGCAATTTTTATCACCTTAATTTCACTCACAAGATACATTGAGGTGATTTTCTAAAGACATCATTAGTGGAAAATAACACAACATAATAAGGCTACCTCGTGGATACTGTACATTGCGTCAAAAAAGTTTGGAAAAACATTATAAAGTGGGTTTTCGTGCACTTGCATGGCCATCCTTATTGGCACCTTCATGACTTGTGAGGCATTTCCTTCAAAACTCGCATCAGTCTAGTCACACGCAGGAGGCTAATTTCGTCGACGTAGTTAAGGATCAAATCCTAGCCCAAGTACCTCTAGGTTGATATACATATGAATTTCGAGCTCCATCTTATTCATGAAGAGTACTTTGGCCTCCAAAAGTCCCTTTCAAGCATTGAGATCTCTATTTCAAATGAGGAGCTGTCACATTGGAACTAGTTCACAATGGAGTTAAAAATTTCCCTATAAATGAAAGCCATGGGGTAGCATTTGAAGAAGAGGATAATTGCAAGCTTATGTTGTAGGAATGATATTGGAGATCATCTATCGTGCTCTATCATCTCTATTTTTCCTCACTCTCATGCATTTTTGAGTTATTTTCTCAAAGAGAAAGGACTTTGTCATTCACCATTTGTAAGAGAGGGATTTTAAGAAGCAAAAGGACCCATCCCAAGGAGTGTTACACACCTAAGTGTCGCACTACCAAGTGTCACACTTTATCATGTGTCGCACTTAAGTGTTGCAATATCATCACCATAAGAAAGTGTATGCCATAATCCCTAGAAATGTTGAAGAGGAAATCTATCACTTGGAGGTCAAAATAATACATTTTTCCTTGATATTTTGGCCTTGTTTGAGATTCATCACCCCTCTTCCCATATACAAGGAGGGATAAACCCTGATCATCGCTCTCTAAGACACTTAGAGGGAAATATAGTCTTTCCCTATGCTCAACTATGAGGGGGCAATGAAGTAGTTGCAACCATCATGCCTTGTTTTGTGAGGTTGTTTCTAGGATATTTCAGTTGGTTAAGGGATTGGTTCGAGATACCCTCTATTCAAGGAAAGGTCAATCTTTTTGGTTCAGCCAAATCCTCATTTGATCGAATCTTCTAAAAATAATCTTATGGTTGTGATGCCTCAATTCCTATATAATAGAGGCCATGCTTGAGAGAAGAGAGAGGGAACTTAGAGAACCATACTTATGATTTTGTGACATTCAAGGGGCTCGAAAGGGGAGCTTGGAGGAGTTGTTGCAATATCAACATTGGGATTGTAAGTGCTTCACTATTGATTTCTTTCCATTAATATATAACTTGGCCTATTCCCCTCATACTTGTGTTGTTAACCATATGCATGTATATTGTTGTCTAATTCATCATAGATAGATCTATTGTGCTTAACAATATAGTGTGGAAGAAGGAGGTTTTTCTTTGTTCCTTGGAGGAATTCTCTTGCACCAAGAGTGTGGACATCAAGATCAAGGGCTGGAGCAATGAGGACAACCGACGTAAAAGAGGTGAGACATATATCATTCTCTTTTCATTATGATTGTTGAAATATAGAGTGGATCTAGGGGGAAAGCAGTAAACCATTTGTTTCTCTTTGTCTTGGATCAAAGGGGGGCTTCACCTGTCTGCAGAGGAAGATTTTCCACAACAGAAATTGGTGAATCCACTGGGGAACAATCATCTTGATATTTCCTTAGTGTTTTCTATCCTTTTTAGTCTTGTTTGTTACTTAATCCTTCTTGATAGTATGAATCTTCTTTGATTTCCCCCCTGCTTCATCATCACTAGAAAACATACTGATTCAAACACTTGACCTTACCTCATATCTAGAATTGTTTTTGTCTTTCTAACCACTTTCACGACTTTAAACCTCCCCCATAAGGGAATATAGGGAGATAATACCCTTATAATCACCCCCCACAGTGTCTTGGGGAGAAATAATCCCTTGTTCATCACCCTGTCTATAATGTTACAGGGGTGATAATCCTTGTTCTAATTGAATTTGGAGCTTATATTTCCTCCTTTCTATCAGTTCTTTGTCTGAGACCTTTACATTAGAATCCTCCATGCTTGATTGTGGTGATTGATTGAAGTTTAATGATTATCATATGCTTGGTTTCCTCTTTTGAGTTTGCAATTCCTTAAAATTATGAAATGTACATGACTTCCCTAGGTTAAGTTGATCCTTTGGCTAAGTCTATGTCATCGGTAACTTGATCCTCATTAGTTGTAGGTATTCAAAATTCCATTACCTTGATTCCAAAGCCTTCTATGTGTTTTACTTGTTTGTTTTTGGGATCCTTTTCATTGATTTGGAGGCTACTTATGTTGCATTAATCCTTGTTTTTTAGTCTCTCACTTTTTTCCTCTTGGGAAAACTTTTGATCCCTTGAGTGTACTCCTGAACTCTTTGGAATTGTTGAAAATTTTCATTGATATTTTATTTTTCTACTTGGTTTTTTGAGGTTTAAAAAAGTGTTTTTCCCTTTACTTTGCATTTTGGGTTCTTGTTTGAACAAGTGTTGAATTATTGTGATTGAGTTTTTTATTCCTTGGATGCTTGTTTTCTTCATCTTCTTTATCTTTGGGATCCTCTTGTTATGGTAAATTTTCCCATGCGGACAAGTGAAACCCCCTTTTGACCAAGACCCCTTCTTTGGTCAAAAGACGAAAGAAAACAAATGGACACTAACTTCCCTTTAGAACTATTTAGAAAATTAAATGAGAAGAAATATATGGGGGACTTACCTTCTTACGCTGATTGTCCTCACTGCTCCATCCTTTGACCTTGTTGACCAAGCTCCTAGGTGAAAGAAAGAAACCCAAGAAGAACAGAGATAAACCACCTTCCTTTACACTAGAATCTCAAGTGAAAATAGATCTATCAATGATGAATCTCACAACAATAGACATGCATGAACCAATGACACAAAACATGAAGGGAATAGGCCAAGTTATGTATTAATGGAAGTCCATAGTGAAGCACTTATATTCCAATGTTGGCGTTGTTGCAGATCCTCCAAGCTCTCCTATCCATACCTCTCATGAATATCTCAAAATTAAAATTACGATTCTCTCATGGATTCTCTTCCATTTTCACCTCAAAATACACTCATTATGTAGGAGTTGGAGGATTAACCACCATGAACTATTTTGGGAAATGATTAAGGATTTAGCTCCATAAGTTGGGATTTGGTTCCTAGGATGCAACAAAGAGATATATCGACATCATCTTCTCAAAACTAATACTTAGAATAAGGTGGGCTAGCCATAAATCCCTCTAACCATTTCAATTCTCCCCCAATACTAAGCACAAGATGTTGGCAATGATCCCTATACATGGGCAAGGGAGCATTGACAAGAGTTCCACACTCCCTATACATGGGTAGGGGAGCGTTGATCTCCAAAAATGGTCAAAATATCAAGGTAAAAGGTATTGTTTCGACCTTATCATGATGATTTTTTATCCTCTACAATGACTAGCGATTATGACAAATGTTCTCACATGGTAATTAAGTTGCGACACTTAATAAAGTGCATGCGACACTTATTAAGGTGCATACGACACTTGATAAAGTGCATGTGACACTTAGTAAGGTGCATATGACACTTTATAAAGTGCATGTGACACTTAGAAAGGTGGATATGACACTTGATAAGGTGCATACGACACTTACGACACATTAGTGCGACATTTAGGTGTGTAACAAATGTGATTTCTATAGGTTGGTACTTTGAGTGATACTCATTGGTGTTTTTTTCCCAACATGATATCCAAAGGTTGGTACTTTACCCCCAACATGATCAACAAAAGATAGCGGCTTAACTCCAACATAATTTCCAGGGGCTGGAGACATGCCCCCCCAAGCTTCATTTTGTTCATTGACTCTTCTTCTGAACCTGTTTAGACTCTCAACTACTAATAGGAATAGGTTCACTAGAGAGGGAAGAATAAAGAGGATAAACTATCATGGGAAGAGGAAATGAAGGTTCATGTACTAGATCTAGTGGAAGAATCGACTCAATTGGAGGGGGGTCTGTTTGATTTTTTAACAAGATTGACATGGACAATGAACCATGCTCATGGTTATTTGTTTCATTTTTTAACAAGATTGACACAAAAGGTGAACTATGCTCACCGTTATTTGTTTCATTTTTTAAACGAGATTGACACAGAAAGTGAACTATGATCATGGTTATCTTTTTCATTTTTTAACAAACTTGACACAGAAAGAAAACTATTCTCATGGTTACTTGTTTCAATTTTTAACGAGCTTGACTCAAAAAGTGAACTATGCTCATTACCCTTGGCCATAGCTTCCGAGAGGTCTTTATCAGATGAAATAACAATGAAATGGAAAGAATGTATGTCAAGAGACTATAAAATGGTAACGGGGGAAATATCAGACTCCAAAACCCCCATTGAAGGGTGAAACATGCCAACTACCAAATCTAAGGATAAATAAGTTGAGCATAAAGTAAGAGGATCCTTCTCATTAGTAGTTGAAGGCATGAGACATGATGACACATAATTAAATTGTGGTAGGAGGGATACCACTTTCATATAAGGAACATTCAAGGAAGTGGGATGGTCAACGGTCATATTAGGACTAATAACAAAAAGTTTGTTAATAGTCACAATGTTTTCATTATGAGGGAAATGCATCACCTGAAAGAGTGTGGACACGATAACTTTCATACTATAAACATAGTCCTGTACAAGGAGTAAATTAAAGTCCAAGTGGACTTGGATTACCATAACATCGATACAGACATGTTTCCCTCCTAAGGTGATGGGAAGCTGAGGAAGGATCCCTAAATGTTTACTGGATCTTCTATTAATGCAACAGATGATGGGTCACCAATACAAGTTGAGGGAACCAATAGCTTACCAAGTGGTTGAGGATAGAATACTGATAGAAGTGCCTTCGTCTACAATAATTCCATGAATAATCTTATTGCAAACCTACACAGTGATTTGGAAAGGCATGTAGGAAGGAAGATGAAGCTCTGCCAGCTTATTCCAATCAACGGAAATGACCTCAGTACTTAGAGGGGGTTTCATTGAAACGAGTGAAATTCCCCTTTGTCCGGAGAAATATGAAGTGACAAGAAAAACCTAAGAGTTATCCACTTCACTCTCCAAGGGAAGAGTGGGATCAACTAAGGATTGAATCGGACCGACCACTTCATCAACCAATGGTTGATTGGGAGAGGACCCACGGGAACTAGTTGGAGGTTTATGTTGGGAATCGACAATGTTTTCCTACAATTGAGAAGCTTCATACGTACGAGGGAAAAGGTAAGTGAGGTGCATTTCCCTTCATAACCAACAAGGAGTCCTGACTTTACCCCTTTTTTCCCCAACCTTATGATCATTGGTTGATGGGATGTCACTAGCATGACTTGCAGTGGCTGGCGACATGGGTTGTCAAGAGCCCATGGAACACACTTCTAAGATCTTGGGAATACCATGGAAATGGTTAAGAAGGTGGTCACAGTTACAAATATTTCTAGGGAATTTTGGCTTTCGAGCTATGTTAGTATGTTTTCCAACATTATCAAAACTCACGATAGTGGTTGGTTGATTTCCCCCTTCCTTATTTTGCTTCTTCTTGTTCTTCCTTTTCTTCTTCTTCTTAGCCTCCTGGTTACTAGCATCAAGGCTTTCACCAGACAAGGAAGAAGAAAGGGAGGAAGATGTGGTAGGTGAAGAAGGAAAAGGGTCAACATGAGGTTAATGTTCTTGAGGTGGAGAGCTTTCTTGGGAAGCAACAACGACATTCAAAACCACATAAGTGGAAAACAACCATACTAGTAACCCCATAGTGAAGCTGGGAAGAGTCAATGTGGTGATGCAAGGAGAACCAATGTTTCTAAAAAAAGGAAAAGTATAAGGTTCCCCGTGAAAATGGGTCCCTTGGTTGGTAGCCTCAGGAACTATTGCCATGAACATGGATTCAATCTAGGGTTTTCTAAACGTCAAAGAGCACACACTACCAAAGTCCCTACAAGATAAGAGAAAAAAAAATTCCCTTATGACAGGGAGAAAGGAGGTAAGGATCTTCAGAGATGGGATATGAGGCCGTCAAAGAAGAAATGATCAACAATTATGATAACCTTCATGCAACAATCCCCTAAGGTGAAAGTAAGAGCTCGCAGGAAAATACCCTTCTGGTTCGTTGAAGTAGAGATTGAAAATTTTCCATAGGTACCACAAGGAACCTTCCTTCCAGAAGAAACGCCCCTTGCAGTCACCTGTGTGGAATCCTAGGATAGATTACCATGTTTACCAATCCATAACGAATAGCAGGGGGGGGTTATAGTTGAAAATCAAGACTAGAAAATGGGTATGGGAATTACAGGCACAAATTTGCATCCCAAAAACTAAGAAGAAGTCGTGTCACCCCGAGGACTTGCCACTCTTCAAAGCCCCAAACTTGCAATAGTCACACTATGTGAATGGAAGAGGGGAAATATCAATCGATCGCTTCGATTGACCTCATGTTTGACTCCTATGTGAGAGGAGATTTCCCGACTAACATTAATTGCTACTACTGGATTTTTTCTCTCTCTAGTATTCTACAGTCTAATTTAATAGCCTTGGATAGTTTATTCACTTCACCCTAATCCAAAGGTGCTATCCTTACACTAATGTTGATGTGTTATAAAACAAAATATGTCTAATTTATTTTATTAAGCATGTTGGTTTATTTTTAATGGTTGTTCCTTACTCAAAAGGGTGCACGAAGGTGAAACTGATGGTGTTATAACTCTACTCCAAACCATGTAGAAATAATGAGATGTAAAGATATTGTTTCAATGAATTATATCTAAGGAAAGGAGAGGAGATATTTTTCTTCTTAATGAAAATAAATACCCAATACAATGTAACTTTCACTTTTCCTTTATCAAATGAAGAAAATTAAAATGTCAAACTATCAACTTAACATCCATGAAATCCCAAACAAAGACAAGCTCTTTAAAATGTGTACCAAAACACTCTACCTATGAAAGTAGGATGCAAAACTTTTGTTTTATTCTTTTCAAATCACATGAAAACTCAAAAGAGAACCTTCTTTTGCTTTCACTTTCAATTAGAATGAAAAAACTCAATGAAACTTGCAAAGTGTTACACACCTAAATGTCACACTTAAGTGTCGTAAGTGTTGTATGCACCTTACTAAGTGTCACATGCACTTTATCAAGTGTCTTATGCACCTTACTAAGTGTCGCATGCACCTTACTAAGTGCTACATGCTTGTTATTAAGTGTCACATGCACTTTATTAAGTGTCGTAACTTTATTACCATTTGAGAACATTTGTCATAATCCCTAGTCATTGTGGAGGAGAAAAACGCATCATGAGAAGGTTGAAACAATGCCTCTTACATTGATATTTTGACCATTTTTGAAGGTTAATGTTCTATTCAGGAGAGTGAAATTGCAAAGAATTCCCTACGCTCAATATTTAACATCCGATTCTGAAACTCGCACACAAGAAACTACAGTTCATACTCTTTCCAATGCAATTTGTCCCACATCATTTGGATTCTCGATGAAGAAGTTATGATTGTTTTATCCGGAACACCTTAGAACACATCACCAAAAGACTTCATGCTCCCTTGAAATCCGGCCTTCTTTTCTTATGATTTCCTCTTAAATTCGAGTTGTGTCAAATGAATGTATAATGATGTGTATTTATACCATTTATGTCACTTCCTTCTAAAATTAGGTCCGACTTGACACTTTCTTATTTTGTAATTCTTTTCTTTAATTATCTTCAGCACCTACATGTACTTCCTTCTTCAATTCACTTTGTCATCTTCAAAAATTCATTTCTCCTCAACCATGAGTATCCATGTGACGTGCCACATACCACCGGAAACAACATGATGTATATTGTCCATCCATGGGTGTTGTATATGCATGTGCATTGTCCTTCATGTCCAAATACCTTCATCAATCTTGCGGTCCAAAACCCATGACTAGGGTTGACATCAATGACAACACCCAATCTTCCAACAATCTCCCCCTTTGTCATTGATGGCAACACTCATGCCCCCCCTATCATCATGATCCCAATTTCTCTGCCCCTTTGACATCAATGGAAAAGGTTAGGGCTTCTCCCCCTGATTTTAATGGAAATATGTAACTCTCTTCTTTGGGGCTGCTCCCCCTGAACATGTGGCACTCAATAATAATTCATCCTTATTTTTGGTCTTTGGGACTTTTTCTTTCTTAGAATCCTTTTGTGTGGCTTCTGTCTTCTCTCTCTTCTTCATGTCTAGGATGCATATGTTGTTCGGTCTTCTTGTTGCAGTTGCAACCAATCTTCCTAAGTTATTTTCTCTGATTTTACATTTTCGGGAGTCAAATGTAAGAGTGTATCCTTGATCACACATTTTACTAACAATGAGTGGATTATGATTCAAGTCTTCAACCAATAGAACATTATTTTCTTTTACATTTTTTCTTCCAATCTCTACTACACCTTCTCCAAGTATTTTGGCAGATGAGTCATCTCCAAATGCAACATTGCCACCCTTTCTCTTCAAGATGATGAATTTGTCTTGATCCCTGGTCATGTGTGAAGAACATCCATTGTCTATGTACCATTCATATTCCTCTTTACATTCTTCAGTGGTTAATTCTATTCGAAAATATTCATTATTTGGAATATCTTTCCTTCTCCATACTGTGGTTGGCATAGGGACATCTTCATTCATATATCTGCAATCTCGTGCTTTTTGACCAAGATAATTGCATTTGTAGCATACAATATTTTTGTCCATCAATGGGTAAAATGAATTATAACTTCTATTGACAAATCCACGATTACTTCCATATCTTCTGTTTACACCATTAATGTTTCTTGTGTATTTGTTCCTTTCATTGATTCTGCAATTAATTGCCTTATGTCCAAATTTTTTGCAAGTATAACAATGACCAAGAAAGAAATTTTGATACCTTGGAGTAAGTGGCCTTCTTTGTGATGTAGTCCATCTGGGTTCATGATCTACTCTTCTGTAGTTTCCTTCATATTGATTGAAACTTATTTGATTCTTGAAGGTAGGAGCTCTTCTTGGATATTCATCTCTTTTGTAATCATTCCTTCTTTCTGGTATCCTGGTCCACTTCTCATCAACTGTCTGTGTAGCTCTTTCTTCAACGTTCTTGTTGGTATTTGCATCTTCTTTGTATGAAGTTTCACCCATCCATCCAAGATGTGTTAAGTCTTTTGACACTTGAGAGTTTCTTAAGCTCTTACTCAATGAGACAACTTCTTGTTCAAGTTTCTCACAATCTTCTTCTTTCTTCATCATTTGGACCTTCTTTACTTCTCCTATTTTTCTTGCTTCTTCGAGTAGAGTTTTCAAGGAAATAGTTTCTTCTCTTAGTTTCTCAAAGTCTTCTAATTGTTTCTTCAATCTTACAACTGTCTTTTCACAACTACCCAATTCACTTCTTAGTTTTCTACGCGTGTCTTTGAGCTTGCTATTTTCAATCTCAACATGCTTCAATTTGTTGGTTGTGGAGCCTGATTATATTCCTGATTTAGAGGTCCTTGCTTTCAGCTGTGTTTATACCCCATGAAGTATTTACACCCCAGAAGTATGTACACTCTTCCACGCGGGGGAGTGTAGAGGGGGGGTACCCCCTCTACGGGGTCTGGGGGGGCTATCCCCCCGGATGGGGGGTTTGGGGGCAAGCGGGCCCCCGAAGAAAAAATTTCCTTGTAAAAGTATATTGTAATTTCATTGTAAATTTGGACCATTCATTATAAGGTCGCAGATCTAATGGTAGAGATTATATTAGGGTTTTTTCCCTAGAAGGCAACCCTCTTTTATGAGGGAAATGTATTGCGGCTATGGTGGATGGTGAATATTGTATTATGAGAGAGGAGACTGTGAGAGAAAGAAGAGGAAGTTACAACGGGTTTTGCTGTAGGTTGTATGCCTTCATTTTCTGGATAATAATAAAGGAAGGACCTAGAAATTTCTCTGGTGGATGTAGCCCACATTGGGTGAACCACATAAATCTATGTCTCTCTTGTATTGTGTATCTTCTTTGTTTTGTTTATGCATTTGTTTTATTTTATTGCTCTGCGGTCCTGTTTTTCTAACAACTGGTATCAGAGCATAAGGTAACTCACAGGAAAAGAGGGTTCCTGGTTCGAGTGGGAGCAATGTTGGAAGATGGAAAGTTTAGGGTCGAGAAATTTAACGGCCAAAACTACCAGTTATGGAAGATGCAGATGGAAGACTATTTATATCAGAAGGATCTATTCCTACCATTGAGTGGAGTAGAAAAGAAGCTAGCGGCCATGAAGGATGAAGAATGAGAGATTCTTGACAGAAAGGCTCTAGGAACGATACGGCTGAGCCTGGCAGCGTCGGTAGCTTTCAATATTTTGAAAGAAAAGAAAACAAAGGGTTTGATGGACACATTGGCCAAATTGTATGAAAAACCCTCGGTGTCGAATAAGGTATTTCTAATGAAGAGATTATTTAATATGAAGATGTCAGAAGGTGGGTCTGTTGCAGATCATTTAAATGAATTTAATATGGTTACTAATCAACTAAGTTATGTAAAAGTGGACTTTGATGATGAGGTTAGGGCTCTTCTAATCTTGTG
>ML810416.1:50897-65868 GCA_009831015.1 Picea engelmannii
ACTTCCCTTGAAAAATAACTATTGGTTATTTCTCATATATTGTGCATGGTGTATTGTGGTGTATTGGTGTAACTCTTATACTATTGTTCATTTCTCATTGGATATAATTGAATGGTTTAAGTATAAGTTGAAAAGGGTTATAAATTGTACTTGGTACTGATTCACCTCGCTCTCAATATCAACATAGGGAGTGTGGAAATCTTGTCAACACTCCCTAGTCAACACTCCCCCACCCATGTATAGGGAGTGTTGTCAATTCCATGTGCTCAGTATTGGGGGAGCATTGAAGTGGTTAGAGGGAGTTATGGTTATCCCACCTTATTCTAAGGGTTAGTTCCAAGAAGACGAGGTCAAGGATTCGATCCATATATCTTTGCTCCATCCTAGGCACCAAATCCCAACTTATGGAGCTAAATCCTCAACCATTTCCCAAAATACTTCATGGTGGTTAAGCCTCCAACTCCTATATAATGAGTGCATTCCAAGGTGAAAAGGGAAGAGAATCCATGAGAGCATCGTAATTCTGATCTTGAGACATTCAGGAGAGGGTTGGATAGGATATCTTGGAGGAATTGTTGCAACATCAATGTTGGAATGTAAGTGCTTCACTATGGATTTCCATTAATACATAACTTGGACTATTACATTCATGTTTTGTGTCATTGGCTCATGCATGTATATTGTTTTAAGATTCATCATAAATAGATCTATTTTCACTTGATAATCTAGTGTAGAGGAAGGTGGTTTCTCTCTATTCTTTGCACGTTTTTTTCTTTCACCTAGGAGCTTGATCAACAAGGTCAAAGGCTGGAGCAACGAGGACAACCATCATAAAAATGTATGTCATCCATTTCTTTCCTCTTACTCTGATTGTTGAAGTAGGTCTAAAGGGAATTTAGTATACATTTGTTTTCTTCTGTCTTTGGATCAAAGAAGGGGTCTTGATCCAAAGGGGGGTTTCACCTGTCCATAGGGGGGACTTTACCACAACAACGTTGGGAAGAAACTCATCAATGGGTATCATTATGAGCATAGTTCATTTTCAGTTTAAATATTGTTAAAAAATGAAACCAAGACCGAGCATATTTCATTCTTTGTTTCAAGCTCGTTAAAAAATGAAACAAACACTTCGAGCATAGTTCATTCTTTGTTTCAAGATCATTAAAACATGAAGCAAACATCTTATTTTCATCTTAATGGTTGTGCTTGTTACTGCTTCATTGTTATTTTTCATCTTGCTAGATTATGACCATTTTCAATTATTCTTGACGCTAGTCATTCACATCATGTTATGTTAGGGACCTAACCCCTCACGTAGGTAGAATAATATATTTCCATGTAATAAAGGTCAATATTAATAAGGCCTAGCAATAAAGAAGAACAAGTCCAATGTAAGAATACCTAATAGAAGCTTATGCTTCTAGAAGGATCTTCCTTTAGATGGTTCTTTTGATAGACATATTTAGTATAAATAGGAGTTGAGGGTATGATAACTTTTGCCTTGGATATTATTGTAATAGAGATCTACTCTGCTGGAGGTTTCCCCCTCAAAGAGGCAAGCGAACATTGCTCTCAGTAATCAATGTGGTTTTTCTGGTATTGTTCTGGTATCATTTTGGTATTATTGTGGTGTTTTTCTGGTTATATTGTTGTTCATATGCCCTTTCTAGCTATTTATTTATCTTTTGCATACTTTTTTATATATGGAATATTACAAATGGTATCAGAGCACCTTCCTCGAAAGAAAATTGTGGGTTATTTTTTTTTTTTTCAGGGTAGAGACGCTTTCCGACGTCAGGGATTCATACACACAGGAAATACAAGTGGTACTTAAGCACACATATTTTGTCCACCCTTGTAACCCTTGTTGGTACCCCTTCGAGTGGTAGCACATTAGACAACACATGTATACGGATCGACCTAGATCTCCTGAAGCCCTCCATAGATAAACTGATCGGCTGCTTGGCTGCTATAGTGCCACCGAGAACAACACTCGGGAAGATACTCTCTAGTACCTGGGTAGTTGGGTAGTATGGCTCAGGTCATGGTATAGCCTCCTTAGTTGGTGCCCTAAGATATTGGTCTGAGTACTACTATTGGACCCTACATGTATATCAGAGAGCTATAGCATAGGGAAAACCCTTGTCTGTAGAATCCTTGATTACCTAACCCTTGGGACAAAAAACCTTGTCTTTCACACAACTCAGTGCCAATATTGCCACCATTAATCAAAAGATGCATTCCTCCATCGCCACCTCAATCGCAGAACTCAAACAAGACCTTACTACCCAAATTGAATCTATCACTACGATGATCTGCGCCAAGCTGCATATCCCTGCAAATCTTCCCTTATCTGTCCCACCTTTGCATACCGAAGGTGAAACTTCCTCTCATTCCCAAAATTTTCAGCCCCATCACTTTCAGCGTGACCTACGCCTTATGCGTGTGGATGTGACAAAATTTGATGGATCAGATACCACTGGTTGGGTAAATCAAAGAGAGCATTATTTCTCTTTGTATGGAATTACAGATGAGTTGGCCAAACTTTGGTATGGTGTTCTCCTTCTAGATCAAAAACATTGGCAATGGTGGAAATGGAGAAAAAATACCCACCAAGGGTATGTGACTTAGACACACTTTGTGGAAAAGATTTATGGATGCCTTGACACTAACAACAACCATTTAGGTCATTTGACAAAGTTGAAACAATCTGGCACAATGGAAGACTTTATAGATTCTTTTGAGCGACTGGATTTTCATACAAAGGGCATGTCTGATACTTTTTTCTGGGAATGTTTTATCAGTGGCCTCAAGGATGATATTTGTGCTCATGTCCTCATGGCTCAACCTCAAAGTTGAGTGGACGCTACTAAAAGAGATAAGGAATCACAACAGGTTGTCTCTTCTAAAAAAAGAAAACCCTCCTTTATTCCTCGCACAAACCAGTAACTCCCACTCCTCCTTCTACTCCACTAAAGATACATAAAATTACTAGGGATGAAATGGATGAACGCCAAATCAAAGGTTTTATAATTGTGATGACAAATATTTTTTGGGACACAAGTGTAAGGAACAAAATCTTTTTATGTCCATCTCGGAGGATGTTTCGGAAGAGGATGATGAGGCTCCCCTTGTGTCAGTGTTAACTGAACCCAGTGGCATAACCCCTCCCTCAGATCCTCTCGAAGTAGAACCAATCGTTTCCCTAAATGCTCTCACTAGCTTCTTTGCTCCTCAAAACCTCAAGATAATTGGTTACATCAAGCATAGGAAGGTCATCATTCTTGTTGATAGTGGAAGCCCCCATAATTTTATTAATCACTACATTTCCCAAGAAACTAATTGCTATATCCTTGCATTCAAAAATTTTCAAATCATGATTGCCAATGGTGGTTCCTTGAAATGTGGAGGGATTTGTGAAAATGTACATCTCCAAATTGGTGAATACCACCTGAAATCTCATATGTTTGCTATCGACATGGGCGGTTGGGACATTGTGTTGGGTGAAAAATGGATAAGGAATTTGGGTCCCATTCTCATGGATTTTAAGGAATTAACCATGCAATTGAATCATGAGGGAAAACAATATAAGTTCCATGGAATCACCTATGGTTCCCCAGAGATCATTAGTTCCCATCACATGGAAAATATGCTCAAAAAAGGTCATTCTGGCATTATTTCCCAAATCCATGCCATACAAGAAACTAAGACACCAACATCTGCTCAGGATTTTCAAACCTTGAATATGGCCATGTGCACCACTCCAGTCATATCCCTTCTTGATTTCATAAAGACATTTGTCCTGGAATGTGATGCTTCCGGGAAAAGAATTGGCATTGTCCTTATGCAAGAGGGTTGACCTTTGGCCTTTACCAGCAAACAACTATCTGAACACAATTTGGGAAAACCAATCTATGAAATGGAAATGGTGGCTATTTTGCATGATGTGGATCTTTGGCACCCTTGTCTATTGGGGCAACACTTCCAAATTAAGACATATCATCAAATCCTCAAGTATTTTTTGGAACAACGCCTTTCCTCCCCAGAGAAACAAAAATGGGTGACTAATATCTTTGGATATGATTATGAGATCATTTACAAGAAAGGAAAAGACAATATGGTTGTTGATGCACTTTCCAGAAAATATGAAGATGAAGGGTCCCTTTTCTTTCTCTCCTTCATTGTACCATATTGGCTCCATGTTGTTCGCTAGGAATGGCTACACAATCCCAAAAGTTTGCATCTGATACAACAATTGCAGTCCAATTCTCTAGTTTCCCTAGGGTACTCTTGTCTTAATGATGAGCTTTGATACAAAGTTCATTTGTATTTAAGTAAACAATCAAAACTTAAATCCACGGTACTTTCTGAGCTTCATGCTACACCCACAGCTGGTCACTCTGGGTTTACCAAAACTTATGACATGGTGAAACATTATTTTTTCTGGGATGGTATGAAATAGGACATTCATAATTTTTTGGTTGAATGTGATGTGTGTCAACGCAACAAGGGAGAAATAGTCAAATCTCCTGGCACACTACAACCACTTCCAATTCCACCTGCTATTTGGTGGGATATCTCTATGGATTTTATTGTAGGCTCACCTAAATTAGGCAATAAATCAGTCATCATGATGGTAGTTGATCGTCTTTCCCAGTATGCTCATTTTTGTGCTCTTCAACACCCATTTAAAACATCCATTGTCGCTCAAATTTTCATGGATCAAGTCTTCAAGCTTCATGGCATGCCTCATTCTATTGTCTCTGATTGCGACCCAACTTTCACCAACAATTTTTGGCAAGAACTATTCAAGCTACAAGGCACCCAATTTCATCTCAACACAACTTATCATCCCCAGACTGATGGTCAACCTGAAATTTTCAATAGGTGTTTGGAAACATATTTGAGGTGTTTTGCATCGAAAAGGAAAAATCAGTGGGCTCAATGGTTACCACTAGCTGAATTGTGGTACAACGCTTCATACCATACAACTACCCGCATGACTCCTTTTGAAGTGGTATATGCACAAAAGCCACCTTCAAATCTCTCATATTTATCAGGTGTCTCTAAGGTCCAAGTGGTTGACCAAACACTTACAGTTCGAGAGGCTATTCTGCATACCCTCAAAGAGAATTTGGTCATGGCCCAGAATCACATGAATAAACAAGCAGATCAAGGTCACTCTAAATGTCAATTTGTAGAAGGATATTATGTGTTTCTTCGACTGCAACCCTACAAGAAAAATTACCTCAAGGCTGACCATTTTTAGAAACTGGAGCTCAAATTTTATGGTCCTTATACCGTTCTCAAGCGTGTGGGATAGGTGGCCTATCAGTTAGCTTTGCCTAGTCATTCTAAGCTCCAACCTATTTTTCATGTTTCCTGCTTAAAGAAGGTGATTGGAACTAAGTGCCAAACTCAAACCAACCTTCCCGAGTTGGAAGAAGAAGGATCCATTTGGCTAAAACCACAAGTAGTTTTGGAATAGCATGAGCATCGTTTGTGTCAACAAACCATCAAGGAAGTGTTATTCCAGTGGAAAGATACAACTCCAACAGATGCCACTTGGGAACGAGCTACCATTCTACAACAATTTCCCCATCTCAATCCTTGAGTACAAGGTTGTTTTTAAGGGGGCAGAAATGTTAGGGACCTAACCCCTCATGTAGGTAGAATAATGTATTTCCATGTAATAAAGGTCAATATTAATAATGGCTAGAAATAAGGAAGAATAAGTCCAATGTAAGAAGACCTAATAGAAGCTTCCACTTCTAGAAGGATCTTCCTCCAGATGGTTCTTTTGATAGACATATTGTAACACCTTGTTTCCTCCAGTTTGTAAATATAACTATAATGGCCAAGAGACTATGGAAAACTTAATATGTGTGAATGTTTGATTCGATCGACCTTGGTATAAAAGGTCAACGAATGTAAATTCTGTTAATTACTAGAAATATGGATAAGTGTTGCATGACTTCTAGAAGGGGGGTGTACTAAGAAAGATCATGAATTCTATGAAAAGAGATGGTGAAGGGGACTGGGAATGGTTGCGTTAACCTTCACCAAACCAATAATTACTGGATTTAATTTCTCATGACCAGAACAAGCCTCTGACCCAGAAATGAATTACAGTTAGGATGTTAGGTGGGAATACCTCCTCAAGAGTTAATGAGGGATGGGGCAGAGCACCCATTTGTAAGGCTTCCATACCTGATCGCAGGTTGGGAATCGGAGCCACACACAAACTTGATAAAAGAGGAAAGAAAGGAAGGTGTGGTGGGCAAGGGGAGACCTACAGAGAGTGCAGAGACGAGAGGTGAAGCTCTCAGGTTCAAGGATGAACTGGAAAATAAGAATTTTGGACACAGGAAATGGATGAGAAGGTTATGATACAAGCTGATAAATGAGGTCAGTCCTCCTTGCTTGGTATCATGTAAACCATTTCCAAGATCCCGTGGGAGGAGGAGCTATTATCGCTGAGCTGGAAGAAAAGATTGTGTTGCAAGGCATCGTGGTCTAGCTCAGGGGTGGCTAGTGGTAAATCCATTTGGAGTGATTGAGCCTATGGTTGGGAAAAAACGAGCACCCCTTTCAGTAGTCACTTCACGTTGTCTAGTTCTGATAAGTATTTTCCCTATTTTATGTGTTGAACTAGAATAATGGATGAATGATTGGATTTATACATATTTGTATTTATAATTTTTTCTATGTGGAATGGTTACAATGTGTATATGCCTCCTTCTCCATGTAACCTGATATTTTCGACCAATAGTCTGTATGCCCAACTTAGCTCTTGAGGCTTCCTGGGACATGAGATTGTAAGATGGCTGAGACGTGAGATATTGTGACAATCTAAAATTGTCCGTACTAAGAGGATGCCTCTTCTAGACCCAAGTCCTTAACCATTTCATGGTAAAATATCAGTAAGGATAAAAAAGTGGAAGCCTTAANGGGGCGGGGGTTCCGTTATTTGGAGAACAAGTAGATGAGATCCGTTCGAAAGGACCCATATGATCCATACCCAGAAACCTTGGTCTAAGCCCATGGAAGCTATGTTCCCTTGGCTTCGAAGCTCCGAAAGTCCAGGACTTCAGAGTATGACCGAACTCACTAGCCTTATACTAGCCGAAGGTAACCAGGAGACTTAGTTTCCGGTAAGGTTGATCGGTGTTAGGTGGCTCCCCAGGTGGTTAGGTGGACCTACCTGACCAACTAGACCTGGGACTAGAAACTTCGAAGGACGGAGCCGCAAAGGACCCAGAACCGTAGATCGTGGGATCCTTTGGATCTGTCCCCAGCCGCATATAAAACATCAGGGACACATGGCGCTAACCCCTTTAATTCAAAGGATGGAAACTTTGGGAGGTAAGAGGATTTTTCATAGTGACACTCTCAAATGATGAATCCCTAAGGTAACTAGATTCATAGATCTATAAGTCTACGTGACCAAATCTCGACCGTGAGATCTGAGGAATGTAGAAGCCTATCAGTCCATGGTGACGAGGTGCAGTGATGCCACCTAGGGTGACGTGGACCCTAGTTTTACGTTCCACATGTCACTTTGAACCATTCTACATGTCAGCCCTGGTTCGTTCCTGCCTGACCAATGTGGCTCGCAACGTAATCAAGACCCCATGAGTTTAGACAAATTCAGGGTTCAGAAGATTTAGTGAGTGGTACAATATAGAACGTCCAACCCAAATCACCAATCATCGAATGCCAAAATTCTGATAACGATAGTCGAGCGTTGAACATAATGAGAGTTTGGGAGTTTGGGCATAGTGTGGAATAAGGAATGTTCGATGAGAATCATCGATCATCGAACATTGAAGGGCTAGGGGCACATGGATACATTTATGACTTTGGGGATTTGGAAAAAGGTATGATGTGCATAGATAGCTGAAGCCCCCTCCTTAACCATAGGATATCAACAAAGGACGTGGACCATTGATTTCCTCCGTTGTTCGACGATCTAGGAATTTTTCAACACTTTTGGGAACTCCCAAAGTCCCAGAACTTCCGAATTGTTGAGACCTTGCTAACACAGGCTCTTAGTTCCCGGTTTTTCAGCCCGAGGTCATGAGGAGGACCCCGCTATCTGTTTTAATCACCTAGTGAGAGATGTAAGTTTCGAGAATCTGGTTAAGAGGGTTTTGTCTTAAGTAAAGGACTGGAAATGAACCATGAAAAGCAAAAATTTGATTCCCCACCCCTAGAAAGGATATTTAGGAGTTGGGAGTGTTACAAATTCGTATCAGAGCATGGTTATAGCACTTGGCCTACTTGGGATCATGGATGAGTTGCGTAAAAACCATATTTAAATAACTTTAAGGATGACTCCATACCTTACCTCCTTCCTAAAGAGTCTAGTTAAACCCTTACTGCAGAAAAGAATGAAATCTTTCTACTGTGTGTGTATTTAAGAAACATGAACTAAGTGTTGTTCGTAAAATAATAGATTGTTAGCTAACAAAAAGTGTTTTATCAACACTCAAGCAGTCAGTGAACCATGGGAAACCACAAGCATAAATGATGGTGATGCTCCATGAAGTGGCGGATGGTTCCCACAATAGAGACAAAGAATCTGACGAGAGGAGGGCAATGGAGACCCCTTTGGATCTAGATGAAACTGTAAAGAGCCTCATGGATGAATTATAGAGATGCAAGGATGAAAACGAGAGATTGATAAAGGACCAAGAAAAGAAAACTAAAATTAATGCAGTCTTTTTGCAGAGCTTATCCGACATACAGAGATAGTTACAACATGGACCTGCAACCAGTCATGTGAACCGATGACATACAAAGAGAAGTCGAAGTCCACCCGAGATAAGAAAACATGGTCTCATAAGTAGCCACACTAGGAGGATTACCTAGAGGAAGGCCCAACTCAGAGACATGGGACACTCATTGAGAGAATCCTATGGGAAGGAAACTGACAACTCAGAGGGATCTTCTAGTAGAAAAACTAGCTCACATTCTCAAAGGAAAGGGAACAAGTGAAACAATTCCAAAAGTCATGAACCTGAAGAGTTCAAGAAATCCAAACCACCCTCTTTCAATGGTGAGATTAAGAAAGGAAGAGGCAAAATCTTGGTTTCTTGGTTTAAAGAAGTACTTCAAAGTCCATGATTACTCTAAAAACTTGAAGGCTCGAATAGCCATCTTCAACCTAAATGGAAAAGCTTCCATTTGGTGGGAAGACCTTAAGAAGGTGAAAGGAATCCATGAAGAGGACTTATCATGGAAACAATTTGAGAAACACTTCAAGAAGAAGTATCTTTTAGAAAAATATTTTGATGAGAAGACTAAAGAGTTCTATGAACTCAAGCTAGGACAACTTGCCATAGAGGAATATGTTAATAAATTCCTTGAGTTGTTGAGGTATGTACCCTACATAAAGGATAAAAAGGTGAAAGTGAAATGATTTATCAGTGGGTTACCTCAGACCTACTGGAACATAATTGATTTTGACGAGCCAAGAACCTTAGAAGACACTATCCAGAGGGCAAGGTATTGTTATGAATAGCTCGGGAATCAGAGAGAACCTCACGAGGACTAGAAGAAGAAGAGCAGCTTGAGATTTAATAAGAAGGGTTCAAATACTCAAGATTTAAGAACTATAGGAAGGACTCTAGGATAATCCTTCCTACTAGAAGTGTGTATTAGCAAAATTTCCCCTCCTAGAGTGGAAATAAACCTTTTGGAGCAACCCCAGGAAGGGTGGATAACCCAAAGAAGGAACCCTTGAAATGTTGGGGTTGTGGAGAAGAACATCTACTGAGGGAATTCCCACACAGACATGAGAACATTAGGAGAGTTTACAACATCCAAGAATCTACTATCATCAATGATTTGGCTAGGATTATGCCATAGATTTATGCATCGGTGGATAATAAACAAGACGACCACCAAGCTTCAATAGTGGATATGGAAGGTATGATTTTCAACCATCTAGTTTCTATTTTAATTGACCCTGGTTCTAATTTTAGTTATCTGGTGCCTCAGACTGTTGATAAGTGTAAACTATAACCACTTAGGCATGTTAAGCCATGGTTAGTACAACTAGCCACCAACACCAAAAGAAAAGTAGCAGAGGCCATACCATCTTGCAAATTCATTATGAATGGATTTCCCACCCAAGCTATGCTTAACATACTTCCCCTAGGATCTTATGACTTTTTGATTGGTATGGACTGGCTAGATTCTTATAAAAATAAGTTGGATTGTTACCATAAAACCTTAGAATGTGTAAATTAAGAAGGGAGAAAGATAACCCTCCAAGGGATTCAAAATCCTGTCTCGGTGAGAGAAATATTAGCCCTTCAAATGAAAAAGTATTACATAAAGGGATGTCTTCTATATGCAATACAGGTGTTGGAATATGTTGAGGATGATAGATCGAACCTAGAATGCCACCCCATATTAAGAGAGTATAAAGACATGTTCCCAGAAGAGGTATCGGGTCTACCTCTGAGAAGAGACATTGACTTCTCCATAGAACTTGCACCAGGAGTAGTGCCAGTGTCTAGGACACCCTATAGGATGAGTACACCAGAACTAGTTGAGCTCAAGCTACAACTAAAGGAAATGATGAACAAAGGCTACATCTGGCCCAATGTGTTTCCATGGGGACCACTAGTCATGTTTGTGAAGAAGAAAGATTCCATATTCTGAATGTGCATAGATTATAGACAACTCAATAAGACAACTATAAAGAACAAGTACCCCTTACCAAGAATCGATGACTTGTTTGACCAATTAGGGGGTGCATCCATTTTATCAAAGATAGACTTAAGGTCTGGATACCATCAATTCTGAATCAAGGATCAAGACATCCACAAAACAACCTTAAGGACCCGATATGGTCACTATGAATTTGTGGTGGTGCCATTTGGATTAACCAATGCCCCTGCCACTTTTATGTTCTTGATGAACAATGTACTCAACAAGTTCCTAGAAATATTTGTATTGGTTTCCATTGATGATATCTTAATCTACTCCAATAACAGAGAGGAACATGAAGAACATCTCAGACTCGTACTTCAAATACTAAGAGAGCATCAACTTTACACTAAGTTTAGCAAGTGTGACTTTTTCCAGAAGCAAGTACATTACTTGGGCCATGTTATTTCTAAAGAAGGAGTGGTAGTAGACCCTAACAATATTAGATCTATTATGGAATGGCCTACCCCAAAGGATGTATCGGATATAAGATCCTTTATGGTCTTAGCAGGATAATATAGAAGGTTCATAAAAGGATTTTCCAATATTGGTTGTCCAATCACTGCCCTTTAGAAAAAGGGGGTTTAGTTAATTTTGACATTGGAATGTGAAGAAATATTTCAGGCACTGAAATACCTTATGACCCACGCACCCATGTTGAAGATTGCCGACCCTGATAATAATTTCCTCGTGTGTACAAATGCCTACAAGGAAGGACTCGAAGGAGTCCTTATGCAAGAAGGACATGTAGTTTGCTACTAATCCAGAAAATTGAATGAGCATGAAATCAATTATGTGACCCATGATCTAGAGTTGGTTTCCATAGTGATTTAAAAATGTGGAGGCATTAACTCCTGGGTAGGAGATTTATACTTATGAAAGACCACTGTGGGTTGAGGCACCTTTTTGATCAACTGAAACTCAATACTAAACAAGATAGGTGGATGGCTCTCCTTAGTGAGTTTGATTTCGAAATCAAACACATCAAAGGAAAGGAAAATAGGGTGGTCGATGCCCTTAGCAGAAGTATGAAAACAATTCACCTGGTAGTGGTGAGCACCTATGAAACAATTGTCAGGGAAAGAGTCAGGAATGCACAAGAAACAGATGCATTCTTCAAGACCGTGACATCGTACCTAAAGAAAGATACCGTAGGGATAAAGTATGCAGGATATTAGATGTTGGACAAAGATCTGCTGAATTACATAAACATATTGTATATCCCAAGTTGTGATGACTTGAGGAGGTTCATAATGGACAAACTGCACAAGATACCATATGTTGGTCATCCAGGTTATCGAAAAATGATTTCGGCCACTAGGAAATAATTCTATTGGCCTGGATTGAAAAAGGACATAGTTGACTATCTAGATAAGTGTCTAGAATGTGAGCAAGATAAGGCAGAACACCAGCACCCAACAAGGTTTTTATAGCCTCTACCAATCACATAATGGAAATGGGAAACCATCTCCATGGATTTCATCACTAGATTACCCAAATTGACCAAACAGAATGATGCCATTATGGAGGTGGTAGACAAGTTCAACAAGTCCGCTCACTTCATTCCTGTCAAATAAACTTGCAAGGCTATATATATTGCCAACGTATTCAGGAAGGATATATTTAGACTGCATGGCATGCCTAGGGAGTTTGTATCCAACAGAGACACAAGGTTCACTTCAAGCTTTTGGAAATCCTTGATGGATGGTTTTGAAACTAAATTGTTGTTTAGCACATCCTATCACCCTCAAATTGATGGACATACAGAAAGAGTAAACTAGATATTAGAAGACATGTTAAGGATGCATGTAATGCATCAGCCTAAGAAGTGGGAAGACTAGATGCCATTGGTAGAATTTTCCTACAACAAGGGTTATCAAGAGTCACTAAAGATGAGCCACTTCGAATCCCTCTATGGTAGATAGTGAAAGACTCCAATCAGCTTGAGTAATCCAGTGGATAGAATTACAATAAGACCAGACATGCTGAAAGAATGGAACAACAAGTGATTCAGATAAAACAAAATATGAAAATTTCTCAGGATAGACAGAAGAGTTCCGTCGATAGAACGAGAACTCCTAGAGAGTTCAAGACATGAGACAATGTCTATCTCAGAGTTAGGCCCAGGAAGAGTTCCTTGAGAATGGGATCTTGTGCCAAGACTTCATCTCGGTATTGTGGACCCTTTGAAGTCTTAGAGAGAGTGGGACATGTAGCCTATAGGATAGCACTGCCTCCCACAATAAAGGAACATAATGTTTTCCATGTTTCATTATTGAAGAAATATGTACATGATTCAAATCATATAATTGATTGGTCTGTGATCTAGGTGGAACCGGAGGGAGAATTCCTGCCGGAACCTCAATGCATACTAGACAGGAAGGAAACCCCACTCAGGAACTGAACCATTGCATAGGTCAAGGTGAAGTGGAAACACTTTGGCCCAGATGAGGCTACGTGGGTAATGGAGGATTCCATGAGACAAGCATATCCATTTTTGTTCACTTCTGTATATGCAGAGCATGTTGACAAATAGAACATTGAGGATGATGTTCCTTTAAAGGGGAGGGAATTGTAACACTTTGTTTCCCACGATTTCTAAATATAACTATAATGGCCAAGAGACCATGGAAAACTTAATATGTGTGATTGTTTGATTCGATGGACCTTGGTATAAAATGAATGTAAATTTTGTTAATTACTAGAAATATGGATAAGTGTTGAACGACTGTTGGAAGGGGGGTGTACTAAGAAAGACCACAAATTCTATGAAAATAGATGGTGAAGGGGACCAGGAATGGTTGCGTTAACCTTCACCAAACCAATACTTACTAGATTTAATTGCTCAGGACCAGAACAATCCTTTGACCCAGAAATTAATTACAATCAGGTTGGTAGGTGGGAAGACCTCCTCAAGAGTTAATGAGGGGATGGGGCAGACAACCCATCTGTAAGGATTCCAAACCTGACCACGAGTTGGGAATTGGATCCACACACAACCTTGTTGAAATAACTAATAAATGAAGGTGTGGTGGGCAGGGGGAGACCTGTGGAGAGTGCAGAGACGAGAGGTGAATCTTTTGGGTTCAAGGAAGAACTGGAAAATAAGCATTTTGGACAAAGGAAATTGGTGAGAAGGTTATGATACAAGATGATAAATGAGGCTGGTCCTCCTTGCTTGGTATTGTGTAAACTGTTGAGCCTCTAAATTGACATCCCCACTACCCTATTACACTCCTCATCTATGTTGGGTATGTGTTATATTCTTTGCATGTGTGTGTGTGTGGGTGCGTCAGATACGACAACTATGTCTGAAGATCCCTTCAACTGTGTTATATTTTTTTGGGGGCGGTTTTTGCTATTTTTAGCGGATTTTGCTATTTTTAGCTGATTTGTAAATTAATCCCGGATTAAGGGATTAGGGTTTTGGTATCTACAGAATACCTAAAAACATTGTATATATTGTATGGCGAATGGTGAAATTCGATATAATGAAAATAAGAAAGGTTTTCCCGGTTGAGGGTTTCTAGTAAAAATCTCTGTGTATTCTGTGTATGAGCCATTGATTAATTTCTGTATTGCTTAAGAATCTATATGCATTGATTTACTTCGCAGGTTTAAAACTTACATGTGGTATCAGAGCACGTTTTTGGCTTTAGAGGGATGCCTTTGTTGCTGAGGGTTTGGCTCGGTCTTGACAGATCAAGTTTATCTTGGGTCTGTGATAAACCTGGGTTTAGTGGGATATTTGCAGTGGAGATTCGAGTAAAGTAAGAGGAATGGCGAGCTCATCTAGAATCAAGATAGAGAAGTTCAACGGTAAAAACTTTGAGCTGTGGAAGCTCAAGATGGAGGACCTTCTTGTAGACAAAGAACAATGGATCACTGTGGATCCTGATACACAGCCTACTGGTACACCATCTACAAGCACACAGACTACTGGTACACAAACTACCAGTACACAAACTACTAGTACACCAGTTATTGGTATGTCAAAGGAAGATTGGGACAAGTTGGACAAAAGAGCAAGGAGTACCATTCGACTCTGCCTGGCAGATTCGGTGTTGTTGAATGTCTCAGGAGAATCTAGAGCCAAGGAACTATGGGATAAGTTAGGGAATTTGTATCAATCAAAGTCCCTGGTAAACAAGTTGTTTCTTTGAAAGAAGTTGTATCATCTTAGGATGGAAGATGGAGATTCTGTGACAGAACATCTAAATGCCTTTAATACTCTGGTAAGTCAACTTGG
>ML810416.1:70320-80597 GCA_009831015.1 Picea engelmannii
AATAGAAGGATGTCATTTATTTCCAGGTCTTGATCATTTATGAATGAATGTGAGTTGAGTTGTTAGCATAGTTTAATTCTATGTTTTGAAATTTGAGTAAGAGGAATGCGTGGATTGAAAGAAAGCTTACTGTAGACTCCAGTCGCTGACCTGTTGAAGTGGCAAGGGCCCACTACCCAACAAAGGTCAACATCCTTATAGGTTAGTGTTAGTAGTTGATTTCAATAGTATAAATGTTAGACTAGTTGAAGCTTTGACCCTTTCAGAGGATAGCAGTATAGTTCAGTTTAGGTTTCGATTATTTAGAGATATTTATTTACTCTGTTTTGCATATGCTCTATTTCTGTTTTTATGAATTTGATTTTGTTTCATGGACATGAATGTTGGTAGCAGTAGTTAGACATAATTGATGGAGAACTAGTGAAGTTTATAATAGCACATTGTGAACCACAACATACTCAGTATATTCACTATTGAACTACCCATACTATGTCTCGATGATTGATGAGTGATGATTGATGTGTGATTTCCCTTTCAGAAGCATGATTGCATAGTTAGATTCCTGGGTCAGATAGCAGAGTTGATCTATCAAAGAAATCCATCTCATACTTGCATGTGCCTTAATGGATTAAATAGCCTCTCTGTGAAAGACAACCAAAGTGTGTTTTCATTTGCTAGTTTGCTTTGTTTCCAGCATGCATAGTCTAGAATAGTTCTATACTCATGACATTAGAATTACCTTTCTTACCGGTGTCTTGCAACTCTGTTGATTACGAATCCCAGATTGATAATTAATGAGTGCATTATACTAAACATATAAGTAGCACAACATTTTGGCGCCGTTGCTGGGGAGTTGCAAACGGTAGGAAGTGATTTTTAGCTTAGATTGTTTGCACAGTTTTGGAATGATTTTAAAGTCTTCTTGAGGGAGGAGGATAAAACATTTAAGACGTGAGTGAAGAGCCACGTGGCCACTAGAGTAGGGTTCTTTGAAACCAGGTTGCCTTCTTACCTTATAGATAGAATTAGGATTTCAATTCAGTTAAGAATCAAATTTCCATTTTATGCATAGATATAGAGATAATAAGGGTAGATTTGTAAGCTCTAAAGATTCAAAAACAACCCCCCCCACTAATCCAACTGACACTGGTGCATGAAAAATCCCACTAGGAGAAAGTTCAAGGGGATCCAGTGAGGCTTTAGAAGAAGAACCTAAAACAAAAGAATCAACATTGGGGCGAGCAGAACGTGAATCTGTTGAACGTTCAGGAGACTCACAAAATCAAGTTTCTAAACCATCTATCAGTGGAATGGCAGAAGAAGAAGGAAATGCAGCCACTAAGACTAAGACCTTTGGGTTTCCAATATTGGATATTTCCAGAAACATCAGCATGAAAAACATCCCACTATCATCATTACCAACTTTTAGAGGTATGTCAACTGAAGATCCAGACTTATTCTTATTCGAGTTTGACATATTATGTAGAAGCTATAACTACTCAGACGATTCCCAAAAACTTAAGCTCTTTCCTACTACAATGAAGGATTCAACTTTAAGATGGTTCATGAGCTTAGGAGAAAATACAATCCTCTCTTGGGATCAGATGAAAGACACATTTTTATGGAAATACCAAGACTATTGTAAGAATAATGCGAAAAATGACATTTTTAAAATGCAACAAACAGAAGATGAAAGCCTTGAAGACTACTTATAAAGGTTCTTATACAACTACGAAAAATCAAAATTATTCACCATAGACCCAACTGTAGTAAGAACTGTATTTTTGAAGGGTATTAGAAATGAATGCATAGAAGTTTTAAATTTGTTAAGTTTAGGAGATGTGCACCAAAAACCTTTTGCAGATATTGCAGATTACTGTAGAAGATACTCAAGAGG
This sequence comes from Picea engelmannii, assembly GCA_009831015.1. NCBI lineage: Eukaryota > Viridiplantae > Streptophyta > Pinopsida > Pinales > Pinaceae > Picea > Picea engelmannii. Next base: position 72,218 of record ML810416.1, read on the forward strand.
ACAAGCTAAAATAGGAAAAGCACCAAGAGATTCTTTTAGCAAAAATACAAGACAAAGCTCAGGAACTGTCACCAGAATTGAGTTAGGAAACTTATTAGAGAACTTTAAAACATACATCTTGAGCACAATCAATAACCAGTTAGATACCCTAAAACTGAAAAAGAAACAAGAAGAAGAGATTGTTTTAGTAATCTTCTATCCTAGATGCCGAAAGAAGCATGGTGAGAAAGAATGTCCATTAAATGTCATAGAAATCTGTGGCTTGTGTACACTAGATCACCCCACATCTAAGTGTCCAAATTTTCTTGAATTACAAGCCATGTATAGGGGAGGAGGAGTCTCACAAGAACAATCATACCCTTCCATAAGACCTTGGATAGCATAAAACCCCAATGCATTTTATGACCCTAATGCACAGTATCAACAAAAACAATGGGGTCCTCCCCCAATGACCTATCCACAATGGACACCTCAACAAGCTCAAACTCAACCTTGGCAACAAGGTTGGAGGGGGACTGTGTATGGGAATCCCTCTTACCCTACATATCCACAGTATCCTGCAAAAATTTATCAATTACTACCTGGATTTAACCCACCACAGATGCAATATTTACTCCCACCTCCTATACAACAACAATTTACAACCCCCTTGAACCCTAACCAACAACAACAAGTACCTATAAATGCCAATCAACAACCACAAAACCAAGCTGCCCACAACCCTCTGAGACCAACAACAATCCTTGCGCAGCCAATCCCTAACCCCAATAATCGACCCACCCACCCTGTGTAGAATACAGAAGTTCAAACCTTTCCCACCTATGAAATTCAACTACGATCAGGGAAAGCTGTAAATCAATCAAATCCTGCAGTAATAATTTAGGAAGAAAATGATAATCATTCTGAGGAAGAAAACACTCAAACCACCCCTGCAGAAGAAGAGACTTCCCCTCCTATCCCAATCACTTCTCAGTCTATACGACTACCTAAACAAGTTAATCTTCCACCCTACCCCAAAAGACTATTAGTGAAGAAAACTGACCCACCCTTGCACAAAGATATAGAGGATGAATTACGAAATGTATGTATAAAAATACCTCTGCTGCAAGCCATTAAGGATATCCCCATATATGCCAAAATCATAAGGGATATTTGCCTTAAGAAACTAGGAAGGAAGAAGAAGGAACCTCCCCTTGTTCAGGTGGTGGGGCAATTATTTGAATTTATTTCTGAAATGCCATACAAATATAATGACCCTGGGAACCCAGTAGTCACTGTTGAAATTAATGGTATTTCTTTACCAAACACACTCATTGATTTGGGTGCATAAATTAATGTAATGTATTTTGACACTATGCAAAAGATCCAAATCAACCAGTTAATACCAACCCAAACCATGATAGAGTTGGCAGATAAGTCAGTCATTAGCCCTGCAGGAAGTCTAGATGATGTCAAAGTCACTCTAGCTACTTGGGAATATCCAGTAGACTTTCTATTCATCTAATCTAAATCATCATCCAAACTAGGACACCCTCTGGTTCTTGGCCATCCTTGGCTAGCCACAATAGATGGCTTTATCAGTTGTCAGTCTGGTGAGATGACTATATCCAATGGCACACATAGCCAAAAGCTTGTCCTCTTTCCTCCTGCCCAACCGACATAGGAGATACCTGTCTGGTTAGAAAACCCTTATGGAGAAGAAGATTGCATCAAACCCCTGTTAACACTTGAACATGTAAAAGGAATGCAAGAACAATCAGATGAACAAATCTTAAGTTTATGTTTGGATGATACAAATTGTATTGAATATCTGAGGTCTTTTGCAGAGTTGTCACACATTTTCAGTTCCTAATTTCAACAAACTTGGCACCCTGATATCACAGAATTATATACTTTATCACCAGCTCCCTCAGAGAAGGAAGAAAGTACTAAACTTGTTAAGATTAGCCCAGGAAAACCTTTGTATATCAACTCTAGTTTGGAACCAGAACAAAAGACACAAGTAATTGAAATGCTCCAAAAAAAATTTGATGTCTTTGCATGGGATTATGCAGACATGAAAGGCATTCACCCTGACACATGCACACATCATATCTACACTAATGACCAAATCAAACCAGTTAGACAACCTCAGCGAAGGATGAATCCATCCCTTAAAGATATTGTAAAAGAGGAATTGCAAAAACTCCTTCAAGCCAATCTCATATACCCCAATTCAGATAGTCAATGGGTTTCTCCACTTGTCATAGTTCCCAAGAAAAATGGTAAGTGGAGAATATGTGTAGACTTCAGGGAGTTGAACAAATCCACCCATAGGGATTATTTTCGCTTACCATTTATTGATAAGGTGTTGGATACCTTGTCCGGAAAAAAGTATTTTTCGTTCCTAGATGGGTTTAGTGGTTATAACCAAATACAAATAGCACCCGAAGACCAGGAGAAGACCACTTTCACCTGCCCACGGGGAACCTATGCTTATAGGGTTCTTCCTTTTGGACTTTGCAATGCCTCAACCACTTTTGAAAGGGCTGTCCTAGCCATTTTATTTGACTTGACCAATGATTGCGTGGAAGTCTACATGGAAGACTTTACAGTCCATGGAAAAGACTTTCAGGAAGCTTTGACCAGTCTAGAAAAAGTCTTGATTAGGTGTAAGGAAACTAATCTTTCCCTAAGTAATGAAAAGTCAAAGATGATGCTCACTGAAGGTATTGTTTTGGGACATCACATCTTTGGTTCTGGAATGAGAGTTGATCCGGCAAAGATTCATATTATCACACAAATAAGAATACCTTCATCACAAAAGGAAGTTCGCAACTTTTTAGGGCATGTTGGATACTATAGAAGATTCATTTTGAATTTTACAAGCCTAGCTACCCTTTTATTCAAATTATTATCTAAAGAATCCGAATTTAATTGGGATGATGAATGCCAAATATCTTTTGAGATTCTAAAACAAAAATTGTCAACTACCCCTGTATTAAGAGGACCAAATTGGTCCCTTCCTTTTCATATCTGTACCGATGCCTCAGACATAGCCTTTGGGGCAGTTCTTGGACAAAGGGAAAATCAAATGCCTTATGCTATTTACTTTGTCAGTAAAAATTTGTCTCCAGCTGAGGTTAATTATACGATCACAGAAAAAGAATTGCTAGCTGTGGTCCATGCTATCAATAAATTTAGACACTATATTACAAGATATCAAGTTTTTGTACACACTGATCATTCATCCATCAAATTCTTAATGAACAAACCTATAAAAAATCCTAGAATTACAATATGCTTGTTATTATTACAAGAGTTCAATATCAACATTATTGATAGACCTGGTAAGGATAATCTTGTGGCTGATTTATTATCTAGAATGATTCATCTGGGAGATAATGCACCAGTAGAAGATAACTTTCCTGATGAAAATTTGTGGCACGATGATTGTCTCTACAAAACAGGACCAGATTTGGTAATCAGGAGATGTGTAAGGGAAGATGAAATTCATGATATTTTGCAAGCCTGCCATGATGGTCCTTGTGGAGGACACTTCGCAGACAAGAGGACCGCTTATAAAGTTCTGCAATCTAGTTATTATTGGCCTCATATTTTCAAATATGCTAAAACCTATGTATCCAATTGTGATGAATGCCAATGAATGGGTAAGCCTACTGCACGAGACCAAATTCCACTTCAAGCCCAAGTAGTCATTGAGCCTTTCGAGAAATGGGCACTAGATTTTGTTGGGCCCATTAGCCCTGAATCTAAAAAGAAAAAGTACATACTTGTATGTACTGACTATGTGACTAAGTGGGTTGAAGCAAAAGCTTTGCCAGCTGCAAGTGAACAATCAGTGGTAGATTTCCTTTTTAGACATCTTTACTAGATTTGGTGTACCTCGAGAAATTGTGATTGATTAGGGAACTCAATTTACCTTTAATCTAGTCAAAGCTGTTACAGAACAGTACCAAATTAAACATAGGAAATCTACACCCTACCATCCACAAAAAAATGGACAAGTAGAATCTACCAACAAAGTTATTGAGTCTATTCTTACCAAAACAATATAGCTACACCACAAGGACTGGGCTGACAGATTACTAGAAGCCTTAGGGGCTTATAGAATCACCTGGAGGAATACAATAGGATATACACCTTACGAGTTGGTGTATGGGAAGCAGGTACTTCTCCCCATAGAATTCCAGATCAAAACCTTTAGGACTGCAGTACAAGTTGGCATGAACTTGGATGAAGCCTAGCAACAAAGACTCTTGCAGCTTAATGAGTTGGACGAAATCAGGAAGGAAGCACTTCAAAGAACCACCCTCATCCAAGAGTAGAGAACAAAATGGCATGACAAGTATCTCAAAAAGAAAAAATTTCAACAAGGAGATTTGGCCTTGTTGTATGACAACAGATTCAAGAATTTCAAAGGTAAGTTAACTACTCGTTGGATGGGACCTTATGAAATTGACACTGTCTATGATAACGGTTCAATTACGATAAAGACAATCGACGAACATTAGACACCACTACTTGTCAATGGTCACCGGTTGAGAATTTATAACAAACCCCTGTCAAAAGAGGAATTTCTGACATGTGTACTACATAATTCAGATATGCAGGTGATCGGTAAGGAAGGAAACCTTCCTACTGATCCACATTGATTGATTGATTTACTTTTAAAAAACCTTTGTACATAGGTGTGGATTGTGTTTTGTTAATAAGCTGAAGGTAACTTACCTCCTTTTTTTTTTACTTTTGCATTTTATCTTTGTAAGTAGATTTCTATAATTTATTTGATCCTTCATGAACTTTCTAAAACATCAGTTGGTACGCATCAACAATACTCTGTTCTGGTCTGGTACCAACTGTGCTAATCAGGTACCAGAAATCCTGTTCTGGTCCGGTACCAACAGTCCTGTGTTGGTCCGGTACCAGAAGTCTATCCTTATACGGTACTATCAGGACACATCACCTAATTGACAAGGAATGCTACACATATTTCAAAATCTCATGTCAATTAATATGAAGTATGAAGCCATGCAACAACCACTTAAGAGAGAACCAAGAAGCCGAATGCAACATCAAATGGCAGCCCTTATGAAGCAATAATTTCTTTTGGTTCTGTTGCTGACTAAAGGGAAGTATCTTTAATTTCTTTTGGTTCTGTTGCTAGCTAAAAGGAAGAATTTATTTTGGTTCTATTCCTAGCTAAAAGGAAGAATTTTTAATTTCTTTTGGTTTTGTTGCTAGCTAAAAGGAAGTATTTTAATTTCTTTTGGTTGACCAAAAAAACATAATCTTTACCTATGATTGTTAAAAGAACCATGCTTAATCTGCTTCAAAGTCTAGAGGTTGCCTTTATCCAGTATTTCAGCATGATTAAAGGGATAAAAACTATATTAGCCTACAAGTAACTATCTCACCCTAACTAGACTTCAATAGTATTGATTGGATTATCTTTTCTAAAGAGTAACACATGAGTATATGAACACTCGCTGTCATGGGAACACTAGGAAATTTTTTATGGAAGAGGATGTATCAGTACCCTAAGGTAACTTTAGGTCATTCTCTTATGGACAAACTCAGACAAAATTATACATCTGGATCTAATGTGCAATACATAAGTTTATTTTTCCTTCAAACAAATCTTTAAAGACATCCAAATAAGAGAATATACCTTCCAACCCAATACCATCCCAGCCTGTAAAAAGGTTTTTAGACAAGCCTCCCCTGTCACCATGAAAAAACACTCTTTAATAAAAATCGAAATAGGTGACTGTGGACAAGAATCCTTTGATGGAAAAAGGGTTTAAGAGACTAACCCACTGGGATACTGAACAGGTCTACTGGCAGCAGGTACCCGTCTGTGGTATGACTAGGAAAACCCATCAGGGTACTGAACATGCATGTTGGAAATGGGGCATTCTACCTGGGGAAGTGATGTTCTCACTAATTTTCACAACTACCCCACCGGAGTACTGAACAGGCTTGCTGACAATGGGTTCTAGTTGAGAAATGTCTCATCTATACTTGTCTGGTTGAAAAATTCACTTTTGTCATCTAAAAGATGAACACTACAAGCAAAGCTTATTGTTAACATTTATGAGATACAACTCTAGAATAATAAACAAAGATAATTATTACAAGAAAATGTCCATTTGAGAATTACCCTAAGTCAACCTTACCGATCTGACATCTAAAGCCTACATTACCTAAGAAGGAAACTTTTTAAGACTGGAGCCCTAACTAGGGAGTCTCATCTACTTATACTGTGAAATTTATCCATAACATCTAATGATAGTAAATCTCTGAAGCAAGTTAGGTTGGATCTGTTCTTCCGTCAAAAATATAAACACCTCCATGTCTTCACTACTGAATTCTACCCTTGTTAATAAGTCATCAAAAGAAAGGCAATTTCAATTTTTTAGGCATGTGATCATATGCTAGGTGATAAATGTACTTTTGGAATTTGATTTGGTTTCTTTTCTCTTATCATCTTTTCTCCATTATGATATAGAGTGTTGAATCTTATTGCATAAGTATATGCAACATCCTTGGCATGGGGGAGGGTCAAAGAGCTCTTTCATAACTCTTTTTCAAACTCACACCTCATCCTTAGAAACCAACAGGTTCACCCTACAACACTACAGAACCAAACACAAAAGAAGACAAGCACAGAATAAAGAAGTCTCATGAAGTACATGAAATTTCAGTACCAAGCTTCCAGAAAAATCCATCCTAAAAAGATGAACTCTGACAATTTGCAAGCTTCAAATACAAAGGCAGTCACATATGCTATGGGTATTGATTATACAATGGTAAAAACAAAGGTAACATGGTATTATTTATTTTTATTTGCTTATTAAACTACAAGAGGTATGAAAACATATACTAGATCTTATGACCTTAATATTAAAACCATGCACCTAACTATCACTTCCCTCATACCCATATGCCTAACCTTAATCAATCCCCTCATCACATAAGCACTTGAAAATGATTGAAGGTAAAATCACATCAAAAGAGTGAATATGGAGCATGTCTAGTAATGATGAGCCATGAACATGCTTCGTCCTTAAGCAATCACAAACGTATCTCATGTCATGAGCCACAATTCAACATCAAATTCACCGCTCAAAAGTCCAATCACCTATCCCAAACAATAATGATGCTTCGACACCCAACGTTCCATCCCCATCATTGCACTAATGGGCATAAATGAAATGGCTTATCTGGGTGGCAAAGCCATCCAGATGAGCCTCATATTTTCTTAATTTTCCTTTGCGACATCTTTACTTAAACTCACTATTCGAATTAGCGATGCCATCACCATATCTTTTGCCGTTACCAACCTTTCTCCAGTTCCGAGCTTACTTCTCCCCACGATATCTGGTACCAAACCCTTACCCTCATCAGTTGACTAAATCCTTGCGCTATAGCCCGATTTTTTTCTCACAATTTATAAAGATGGTTGTAAGTAGACATGAACTGGTATTCTAGATTAGAGACCGAGGAGTTCCATCTGTGCATAGATAAGTATGCTAGAGCGGGATGGATGCCATTTTTGGAGAAATTCACAGGCTATCATGAGAAGGTATCTCACTCATTTATTCAGGGTTACGATGGAGAGATTGTGCGCATAGGCAATCTACATCTAAGAATCAATGAAGCAACCTTAAGGGAATCCACAGGATTACCTAACAAAGGATCCAAGTATTTCAAAGGAGTAGGAATCAACAAGGAAATGTGCCAACGATTTTTGAAAGAATACCATCAACACCCTGATTGGAAAAAGGGGATTCCTAGGAACTATATCAAGGAAGAATATCATCCAATGCTTGCTAGTCTTCAACGATTCCTCACTTGTGAGGGCAGGTATGTTGTAACCTTCATATATCATCTTAGGCTTCTATTACACTTTGAAGGAGGCCCTAAAATTGATTTCCCATAATTTTTATGGATGAGTCTGAACAAGATGGTAAGAGGTGTTAAATCCCTATCCAAAACTAAGAAGACTAGAATTTACCATCAAGGTCTTATTAAGATGTTAGTTATATATGAAATCAGGAAGTAAAGGATTAGATGGAAAATCCTCATCACTCAAAACCTTCCCACAAAAAACAAACCTGTAGAGGAAGCCCAACTTGCTCTAGAGAAAGATAAGGAACCTCAAAAGAAAAAGGGCAAGAAAGATAAGGTAACTCCATCATCATCCAGAACACTGAGCCAAAACGATAAAGCTGGTAAACAAGCAGGGCCCTCTTCCACAGTCAATAAGATTTTTAAAAGTCAAGAATCAAAAGGTAAAACCAAATTAGTAGAGGAGACTTCAATAGTAGCACTTGAGGAGAAGGGTCATAAGACAAAAACTGTGAGGAAAGAGAAG
>ML810416.1:89843-101859 GCA_009831015.1 Picea engelmannii
ATTAGTTCTTCCTCTTGTAACTCTCTGACATATATAAAAAATATTCAAAATTTCTTGACTTCAAATATTCATGACTTGTTATGTTCATTGTTTAGACATCAATGACCATATTTTTCAACAATGTCCCTCTGATGATACAACTTTTGCTGAAGTTTTCTCTTTCCCTGTTCTGCTATGTCTTTCATTGCTTGTCTTCTTGAGACTACTTGATTTGACTTGTAAATATGATTTATCATATATCTGTCTATACATTCCAATGATCTCATAAATCCATATTTGTCCATCTTTCCATAACTCTTCTACTCAAATGTCCACAATGTTGACCCATATGTCACTGTTCTATTATGAAGGATTCTTTGTTGTAACTAGTCATCACATATTCATGTATCTGAGACTGAATCAAATATGTCCATTGATCTGCAATACATCCTTGAACCTATAATGAATATATCCCTTCCTAGAAAGCGTGTCAATGATATTCCTCTGATATCTGCATGGGAACATTGCTTCTCAATCGATCAATCTATACTTCTACTATCATACTACTCTGAATCTGTCTCTGTAAACATTTCACATTGCTCGATGGATGGTTCTCTAATATGTAGTAGCTACGGCATAGACTCCCCATGTTCCACATTCATGTTTATTGGGAGTCTCCAAGCCCGATGGCTCGGAACAATGGAGGAATCTGCCCTACTGCATAGTAGTCTTCCTCTTCATTTGTAGAATTATCATCTATCTAAACTCTAACTTCTTCCTTTTTTCCTGTGGATTCATTATGATCTTGCACTACAATTCCTGAGAGTACAATTTCTTGTGCCTGTTCTATATTTACCTACTCTTCTTTTCTTTTTCACACTATTGCATATTCTGCAATCTATGATACTTGGTCTTCATTCACTTGTTCTTCTTGATTTTCATTTCTTCTCCAAACCTTCCTGTATATGATATCTTCCCTTTTTCCTGTAGATTTTTCATGATCTCAAACTTTTTCCAATCCTGGGAGTATGAATTTTGGGTGTTCTTCATTCATTTGTTCTTATTTTACATGTTCTTGTTTTCTTTTCCAAACTTTCTTAAATAAGATATTAGTGTTGTCTTTCATAGAAGTATCCATCATGCTTCTAAAATCACGAGTTATGTGACCATAATTGTGCCTTTGTAACATTCAATGTTATGTGGAGCCACATGAGATTTTCTTTCTTGAGCATTTATTCCATAGGCCTTGCAATCTACACCTTTATGTCCAAAGTTAATACAATTAAAACAATAACCATAAAAGAAATTTACATACCTGGGAGTGAATGATCTTCTTTGTGGTGTAGTCCTTCTAAATTCATGCCTCAGTTTATCACGATCTTTTCTTATGTTGATCCCTTAATCATGATTGAAGCTTCTTTTTTTCATTAATGTGGAAGATGTATCTCTATTATACTTATTCATCTTTGATTCTTGCTAACCATGATTCCTTCCTTTGAGTACTTCTACATAACTCTTTCTCTTTTCTTCATTCTTCCTTTCTGGCAATCTGGAGTGCTTCTCTTCATCTTTCTTTATTGATGATGTGGATGTTTCTCTCTCTTCAATTTTCTTGTTGAGCTTGATGATTTTAACTCTCAATGTGACAACAACTTCTTCAAGCTTCTAAACCTCTTCTTCTTTTTTCATCATCTGAATCTTTATGAATTCTTCTATTTTCTTTGCTTCTTCAAGTTTGATATTCAAAGTGTTCATTTCCTTTTGAAGTCTTCTTTCTTCTTGACTAAATTATTCTTCAAGTTTGTTGAAGTCCTCTAATATTTCCTTGAGATGATCTGTCAAAATATTATCTCTACTTTTTGCTTTGTTTCTTTGCACTGTTATTTCATCTTCCAAACACTGCTTCTCTTCCATATGAATTTTGTATGTTTCTTCACTCCTTCTGGCTTCTTCTAGTTGATATTTTAGATTCATGATGACCTTTTGGGATTCTTCGAAACTTTATTGAGAATTCTTCTTGATTAATTGTTGCTCAAGAGACTTGTTTTTATTTCTTTCTTTTGTCAACTCGTCTAAAGAACTGATTAATTATTCTTCAAGATCTACTATGCCTTATTCACAATATTCTTCTGAATATGTCTAACATTATGAGCATATTTCTTATTGTTCAGATTCAACCTATTCTTCGTTATGATCAATGTTCTTTGGCCCTGTGATGGGATGGGATTTCTTTGAATAGATGTTTTGTAACTTTTCCCAAAGATCTTTGGCTAATGAACATTTTCCCACTTTCTCTTTTATTGAATCAAGTAATTATTCCAAGATGAAATCCATTACGATTTTGTTATTTCTTTTCAATTTCTTCTTGGCTGTAGTCTTCAATTTATTTGTAGTGGTGTATCTTGTAACAACTGATTTCCAAACATCATACCCATGTGCCTGTAAAAATGTTTCCATCTTGATACTCCCCATCTCATAGCTCTGACCAATATGACCATCAAACCACGATATTCCATTAGCTATGTATCTATTATACATGAAGTCCATGATCTTCCTTCCAGTGGTTAAACTATTTCCTAAAGGAACCTGCTCTGATACCAATTATTGGAATACTGAGGGGGGGGGGGCGTGAATCAATATGCCCACTTTTAACCACAATATATAAAATTCAATCTTATCAGCAATATATCATCAATGTATCATCTATTATTGCATTCAATATATCATGAGCATACAAACATACACAAAATCACATCAAATACACAGTACACCAGGATTTATGTGCAAACCCAAATGGGAGAAAACCACACAACATTTTCTTATATATTTTCAATAATACATTCATTGGAAGCACCAAATTCTCAATTATCTAGCTACGATTGGAAGGAGGATATGACCCCCTATTTACAGGCTCCAACTCCCTATGTTCTCCAACACCAACCGAAAGGAGGCTACAATCCCCTTTCCTTGCCTCGTCCTGCCACCCTGAAATATAAGTGTAGAAAAAAATCTAACTACCACAATCACTTCCACTATCACTACCACTGCCACTGTCACATCAATCTGTAACTTGTCAACCTGTCACTATATCCAACCTGTCACTGATCAGCCTATCCAACTAGTCATTATCATTGATACTCAACCAGATCCTCTCACATGGATCATATATCAAGGACACCTCTCAACTAGATGTCCAACATCACCAATACATGTCTCGACCAAGGATATACCAAAATCACCAACATACCATCACAAGATATGTGTCTCAACCATGTACCAAAGAATGTACCAAACCATCAAATTTTACCATACCAAGCATCAATCGTGTACCACAACAAGTGCATCAACTATGCACCAACACCTGTACCATACCATCAACCATGTACTATACCAAGTATATAAAAAACGTGTCAACCATGTATCAATCATAGGACATCATCAATGAAGTGTCTTGAGCATAAGCAAGATACCCACAATATCAAGATACCGATATATCCAATATGTGCTACTAATCAATGTACCATAACATCACTAAGGTGTACCTCAACATGTACCAATGTCATAAAAGACATGTACCAAGAATATTCCTCAATAGGATACCAAAGGTATGGCCATCACATCATCAACATATAACCAATATGTACATCAAACCATCTTCCATGTACCTCAACAAAGTACCAACATCACCAAGAGGTGCATCTCATACATGTGCTACCATATGCCAAGTGTGAACTTCAACCATGTAGTAACATCTCAAAGATATGTCTCTAATAATTAACCATAACCATGACATATACCAAACAAGATGTCAATATATCCAAGAGTGTAATTCTAAAAAGTTATCATGTCATCACCAAGGTGTATCATGCACAATCATTTCCATGACATGCCTCAAGCATGTACCATAACAACATAAGAATAAGCCTAAAAAATAACACATAAGCATACCTCTAATCCGATAGAAACCCTTTTGTATCAGATAACAAATGAGTAAACCAACCTGGGCATCAACAACTTGGTACAAGCATCTCTTCTAAACCTTTCACAATCCCTTTCACAGATCCATAGCTTTCTCCTCTACTACCTGTGGATATTCGTTCTTTCCTCCACTACATCCCGCGTACATTCATGCCCTGCTGACCTATAACCCACATATTTCTTTGCTTCTCCATTTTCCTGCATTTTCCTTCATTGAACCTTGCGTATGTCTGCACTCTTCCTTCACTGCAACTCGTAGATAACCTCAGGAAAACCCTAGAATAGTAAGCTCAACTTCATCCCTTTGGCTCCTGCACTTTCTCTCTTCATTGAAATTTGTTGCCTCAGACTCACTGCTTCAGATTTGTCAATAGTACCTACCCATAACACTTTTAAACATAGATATTCAATGTGCTCAATATGCGTTAATAGGAATCTCTTGAAGTCTTATTTATACTTTCCAGGTGACTTCCTTTATGTGATAGCTTGTAACTATTTTACCCCTTTTCTTTATTTTAGGGCTAACCCACACTCTCTTGTTGCAACCACTTTACCCTTAATTAAATTCTTGTTGCAACTACTATACCCCTAATAAATTACATGTAAATTCCTTGTTTACCTTCTAGGGGCTTCTATATCATTCTTCGAGGTCCTCTAACTTCACAAGGCCATAACTCCTTAACCGTGAGGAACCACGTGGCATACCAAATATCATTGGAAATGACATGACACGTATTTTCCACCATGAATGAGTCACCTGAAAATACAATGTCCTTAATGTCATTTTTCCTTGATCCACTGTGGGTTCCATAACCATACCTACGAGGCTTCTTGTAGACTCCTTCAAATGCACCCATCACATATGTTGACATCAACCACTCTTGTTGACATCAATGACAACTAACTCACCATCAATCTCGACCACAACTTTGGGGTATCTCGAATGCTCCAAGGGTTGACATCAATGACAACCAATTGTCCAACGTAAGTGTTTCAATTTCATCACCATAAGGAAGTGTATGTCATAATCCCTAGACATGTTGAAGAGGAAATCTATCACTTGGAGGTCGAAATACTACCTTTTCCTTGAGTTTTTTTCCTTGTTTGAGATTCATTGCCCCTTCTCCCATACACAAGGAGGGATAAACCCTTATAATCACCCCCCAAGACACTTAGAGGAAGCGATAGTATCTCCCTGTGCTCAGTTATGAGGGGGCGATGCAGTAGTTGCAACCATCATGCCTTGCTTTGTGAGGTTGTTTATGGAAGAATTCAATTGGTTAAGGGATTGGTTCGAGCTACCCTTTATTCAAGGAAAGGTCAATCTTATTGGTTCATCCAAATCCTCATTTGATCACATCATCTACTCAAAATAATCCTATAGTTGTGATGCCTCAATGCTTATATAATAGAGTCCATGCTTGACTGAAGGGAGAGGGAACTTAGAGCACCATACTTATGATTTTGTGACATTCAAGGGGTTGGAAAGGGGAGCTTGGAGGAGCTATTGTAATATCAACATTGGGATTGTAAGTACTTCACTATTGATTTCTTTGCATTAATATATAAATTGGTATATTCCCCTCATACTTGTGTTGTTCACCATATGCATGTCTATTGTTGACTAATTCATCATAGATAGATTTGTTCTACTTAACAATATAGTGTGGAAGAAGGAGGTTCTTCTTTGTTCCTTGCAGAACTTCTCTTGCACCAAGAGCATAGACATCAAGATCAAGGGTTGGAGTAACGAGGACAACTGACGTAAAATAGGTGAGTCATCTATCCTTCTCTTCTCATTCTGATTGTTGACATATAGAGTCGATTTGGGGGGAAAGTAGTAAACCGACGTGGTTTCTCTCTATCTTGGATCAAAGAGTTCTTGATCCAAGGGGGGTTTCACGTGTCCGCAAGGGAAACTTTTCCACAACAAGGAGTGTTGGAGCTCATTTTCATCCAACCATTCTCCCTAGGTGTTGTTACTCATGTTCATGCCTTTCAATTGGACCAATATATGAGTATTCGTGTTTCCCTCCATCCCTTTATTTGAATGGTTTGCTTGTAGTTTAGTTCGTAGTTTAAATCTTATGCATTATTATTTGATTTGTTTTTATTGTAGTAATACTATTGTGTTTGTGTCACAACTAACCATTGTTTGTTGTTTAGCTCACGACCTAGCTTGACAAAGGGGATTATTCTCACCAATGCAACAAAATCTACCAAATAGTAAGATAAGGGAATATATTTTCCCTAGTAAAATAATCATGATCGAGCAAGGGTTTAATGTGGGCAACGATAAATGGGGTGGAGAAAAATACATAAAGTAATATAAGGGAATACTTCACTCTAGTGAAATAGTTGTGATTGAGCAAGGGTGGAATGTAGAGGTAGGAATATTAAGTGTGGGACTAAAGTATAAAGGGTAGAGGTAAATGATGGAAGGTGAAGGGACACATATATACATCCTCTACCCAAAGGGAGAGTGAAGGGAAATGTGAAGTTCAAAGGAGGTATGAATACATGAAGGAAAGAAGGAAGGACATGGAGTGAGGAAGGTTGGGAGGAGGAGGAGGAGGAGGAGGAGGAGGAGGAGGTGGATTGTGCGGTGGAGTCTTGTCATACCACCTCATACCCCATTACTATATGTCATGTCATCATTGGTTAATGTGAAGCATGCGTGCTAAATTCAAGTTACCAAAAAATAAATCCAAAAAATAAATCTTTGATGTGGGCAAAGGTAAATGCGATGGAGGCAAATACATGAAGTAAGATAAGGCAATACATTTTCCCTAGTGAAATAGTCATAATGAAGCAAGGGTGGAATGTAGAGGTAAGAATATTAAGTGTGGGACAAAAGTATGTGGATAGAGGTAGATGATGGAAGGTGAAGTGAGACATAATTCCACCCTCTACCCCAAGGAAGAGTGAAGGGAAAGGTGAGGTTGAATGGAGGTATGAATATATGAAGGTGAGAAGGTAGGACATGGAGTGTGGAAGGTTGGGGAGGAGGTTTGTGGGGTAGAGGAAAAGGATGGATGGGAAGTGAAGCATGCCCTCAAAACTCTATACCCTAAGGGAAAGTGGAGTGGAATGTGAGGATTTGAAAAGTGGATAAAGTGCGGGGTAGAGAAACCATGAGGATGAGAAGTGAAAAATACCTCTGCTCTTCACCTTAATAAGGAATGTAAGTACTGCAGATGGGTAAAAGAGAAGAAGAAAAAAAAAAAAAAACTTGGGTACAAAGGATCTTGTTGATAAGAAAACCAATTAATAACCCACATTCCAATAATAAAATTTATGAATTCATTTTACCTCACAAAATCAAAGGTTAATGAATTCAACCATAATTTGTGTATCTACCCATTAGAAAAACAAGGCCCGATGCCAACCCTGCATATTTTCATAGATGAAGATCAAATACATGAAGTTTAACTTTGGTCACGAACACTAACCAAAATTATATTTACATTATGGGGAAAGATTAAAAAAAAAAATTAAAACTTGTGGTCACGATGATACTTCAATGATTTTAGGAAATGGCGTATGAGTTGAACTTTTAAGGTATTAACAAATTTGGAAATAAAATTTGCACACTCGTGTAACCTTTGTATTCTTGTTACTTTATCTCTATCAGATAGTCATGAATGTGAAGTAATTTTTAAGGGTTAAAGTTTCAATAAAGCATTTGCCAATGTGACAAAATTACACATTTAAAAAAATCCATTTAATCGATGCCTAAAAAATACATGAAATAGAAAATAATACATTGAATTTTGTGAATATATTGAATATTTTATTTTTATGAATAATAATGAGATCATTGACCCTTTTAAGAGCCTGGGCATATTAATGATAGGTCAGTGTTAATAATTTATAGCCAATTATTTAGAAACTTAGACAAAGAAGTAAAAAAAACTAAGTATCAAATTTAGATCCTACTAACCATATTCATAAATTTAGATTTCACTAATCCCCTTTATAATTAGTAAGGGGATTGGTAAGAGAAATTATGATTTTGAAAAATATATAATTTTTTTTTTAATTTTTAGTAATTATTTTTTATAAAATTGATTTATGGTATTTAAATTAAATGGGATTTTATAAAAGTTTAAGAACTTATTAGTATAGGACTTAAAACCGTTACAACAATATATTTATTAAGAATTTAACATATCACAATTAGTAATTGAACCTAAATAAATAAAACAAGGATGTGTGGCAGTGTAGTTTCTGTTGGGTTGAATTGGGATAGGAAAACGTAGCAGAGGTAGATGGAAACTGCAGCAGAGATGTGGCAAGCAGTATGAAGCACGGGTGGTATCCATGCAGTAAATGACACGTGGCCTCTAGATTCCCATTTATTTTTTGAAAGTAAATAACAAAATACAATTTCTGCATAGTGGAAGATAAAAATTTATGACGACACAAATATGAAAGGAGATAAAAAAAACAGTTTAATTTGAAATATATTAAAAAAGTTACATGTTCCTGGAAATTTAAATGCATTTGTGATATAGACTGGAGGAAGATAAAAATGTATGAGGACATAAATGTAAAAGGAGATAAAAAACAGTTTTATTTGAAATATATGCAAAAATAAAAGTTTGTTACATATTACTGGAAATTTCAATGTGTTTGTCATATAGACTGGGATTGGGTCTCCCGCGGACCATAAGAGAAATATGTACAAGAAACAAGACTATAGAAAGAAGAAGTGGGCGATGGTAGAGTGTAATACCTAAAAATAATAAATTGAAAGGTATCAGTCTTTGGCCAGACATTTCTATTTAAAAAAGTGGAATAACTAGGTTTATAAACAAAGCAGGATGCGATCAGTAGACTTACAGTGATGGTACATATGACCCCTTTTGCTATTTGCTTGTTGATTCCTTTTCGTTGATGTTGTCAATGACTGTTGGAATCGTGGAAACTTCTCATTGCCTTTCGTCGGTGACCTTCTTCAATTCCCTTTCAAGCCATTCTTCAATGTAGCTTCAATTCCTTTTCTAATTCCTTGAAGTTGATAGAAAGATTACGCAGAGCCTAATCAATTTCCTCATTTTGTACTAAATAGTCGAATATCCAGTCGTCGACGTCATGTTGACCATACTCAAGGATGTTGTAAAATTTTTCCAAAGACAACCCCTTAAAAATATCAACCTGTTTATCGAAGTCTTTCCTAGTTAAGGGCAAGGAGTTGATGATTAAGTTGGGGTCTTGGAAGTCATTGGTCTTTTCGGCTAAGCTTATTCTGGACAACTTTGTGAATCATTTTTCTTTCTTTGATATGGCTTGTTCAAATGACTGAACAATGAGATGCAAGTTCGTCACTTTTTCTTTCCAGCATGCATTTAATTGATCGATCTGGTTTTTGGATGCGAGATCTTGTTGTCTTCTTCTTGTTTCTGTCATGTTGTTGACAATGGTTCCAAAAGGAAGGACCGTGTTAAAATAGAAATGTTCTTCATCTTTTAACTCTGCCTGCAAATGTTCGAGCAAATTATGTGCCCTTGTTCCAAGGGAAGTCATGGTTTGTGATGTTTCCCATGCCTCGGTAACCAGTTTCATTATTTTCTTGATATTATTCTCCACATATCTTCTACATGATGCGAGGAGGCTGGAGGATCCTTTTAACTTGGTTGCAGGGGTGGCAGGCATGGCTATTTCCAAAGGATTGACAAGCAATGCCATAGGAATCAAAACCTCTTCCGATTCCTTGACCTGGTCCTTCAGTCTGGCATTCTTAGCCTCGATGCCTCCAATGGAATCATCAAGTGCATCTTCGGTCGCTATGTGAAGTTGACAGATTTGGGACGACCGCATGTTCGCAAGGTTAACCTCTGAACGAGATTTTCCTTCCTTATTTTTTACATTTTTTTTTTCAATAATCAATTTTTTGGACTGGTTGTCAAAAACAACACTCTAGAACATGAAGGATTCATCTTTGTCAAAATTTTTGTTATCAAATATGTCCATTGGACGACTATGTTGGATCCTGTCTTTAGGATAATCAAGGTAGAAGAGTATGCTATCCAGATCAAGATCAAGTTCCATGTTCTCACTCTGAATTTCGGGCTCTTCCGCATGTCCCACAATTTTTTTTCTCTTCTTGTCTACTGGAACATTGTGAGAAATATCAATTTTAGAGTGAGGAGGGTCATTATCTCCTCTTTTGTTTGAAGAACTTCGAGTTGATTTGTTGTTGTGGTGGGCCGTTGGAGCAATGCTTTGGGATGTCATACTTTTGGGAGTGTTATTCATCGATTGAACACTCTTCTCATCGGGGTATTTTCCCTATTGCCTGTACAATTTAGTGTTTCTTTGCAGTGTGTCTAGGTCATCGGCATCAGAAGCAGGAGCGTTGCCACCAGTGTCTCTATTTTCGATCAGGTGTTTTTTGAAAAAACAACCGTTGAAGCCAAGTGTTTGTAAATGTTGCAGAAAATTTTTATTGGGGTCGAACCCTCTTAGGCTTTCAGCATATCTTAGGTTCAAGTTGCTAGAATAGGCTGCAAATTCATCAATTTTGTTGATGTTCCTCAAAACGAAGTCCCCAACTTTCCAAGGAAGAGGAATGAACTATTTTTTTCTCTTCTGTTGGAGTAAATGAAACCAATAGTTGTATTGCCTTACTATTTCTGTAACAAACATTTTGTCCGTAATGTGACATGGAAGGAGAGAAGGTTTTTCCCTGGAGCCAAAAATCCTTATAATAGTGTAATTATTCAAATGTTCAAGTGTCCCCTTCTTGTCCAAAAAACTGGTTTCCTATTCAGATATGTGGGGAGCATCTTCTACTAACAACAAAACTTTGAAAACAGACAGGAAGCCATTAAAAACCTCATAAAAACAATGGGAGGCCTTGTGCTTCCACAAGGCCTAGTACCAGAATGTTACTGGGTCGAATTCCCAGCTGACCTTCTTGGACAGAGACAGTTCTGGAAACTGGCAGCAATGTTCTATCGCAAAAACTAAGTAGGATGACATATAAAATTTCTTCTCCTTTTTGAAGCTTGAAAATTGGGAACATATTTCATTGGAAATTAGCTTGCCCCAACAAAAAATGGCTTGTTCCTTGACTGTGAAATACAAAATATAAAGAGCCATCCGAGAAATAGTTGTTGTGGATTCCTGTCCCGTTATTCTTGTAAACAACCAGGCAATTTCACGGAATGGATTTCTAAATGAACTAACCTGCAAGCTTGTGATATCTTTAGGAACTACCATCGGGTCTTCCAAGAAATCGGGAAAGATGTCCAACCCGTTATTATTATTTTCTAGGAAATGTTTGGAATCTTCTTCTTTGAACGTTAATGTTGGCTTCGACAATCTTAACATTTGGTAGAGACCTGAGGTGAAAAAGAAACAGAAGAGCGGTCTCGCGATGGAATAATTATTTTGTCTGAAATAAATTTATCGATGCACCAAGAGACCATCTCCTTACAGTCAAAAAATTCAGGGACACAGCCTGCACGAGTAATCCCAAAGGTCCAAATTACTTCATTCTGGGCGGCAAGGGTTGAGTAATAAGAATATGCCCTGGACCACTGGAATTTCTGGTCCTCGCGCCCGAATATGTTCATTGTATCTCCACAAAAATGTTGCCGAGCTGATGCTATAGGTTTATGAGAATGTTGGTTTTCTCCAGACGATGGTTGAAATGAATAGTTGGAGCCGATAATATAACTCTCTGCAAGATCTTTGCTAAATACTTATGAATGGGAAATCTCCTCGAGCCTTTTGTTGATTAATGAATACCTGTGTGGGTGTTGCATGATGAACTGTTAGCAATAAAGCTTACTTATTTCATATTTAGAAGTGCAAAGGTGTCGGGTATGACGAAGAGCAATTAAGGATTGGAGGTTTCATGAACGTGTCAAGCCGACGACGTGCGAATGACATTTCATGATTTTGAAATCAACACTCGGAAGGGATAATATAACCCTATGCAAATCTTGGTTTAATGCGTATTAATATTAGATCTCCTCGAGCCTTTCGCCCATCAATGACAATCTATATGGTTCCTACATGATGAGTTGTTAGAATTAAATGTCACTAA
>ML810416.1:101928-120225 GCA_009831015.1 Picea engelmannii
TATATATATATATATATAGACAAGTGCGAAGGTCACGAAGACGACCGAGATCAAGGAATGAATGGCAAGGTCTGAAAAGTGGTGGATGGGATTCAAAATAGGGTTACAGGGGGATACTCAGGAGAGGTGAGTGTCCCACAGTCAAATTTTATGTATCGGAATTTTTGACTGCAAAACGTGTAAAACAGAAGAGCGCATGATGGGGCAGTTCAACGACCGGTTTGTATATTTGCGGAATTTCAAGAAAGTGGCTAAGTATGGAATAGGGAAATGGTCGGTTGGACTCGTTTTCAAAATAGAGGATTGAATATTTCATGAATGGACCAACCCGACGATGTGCACATGACATTCCATGATGTTTGAAATTAACACTCGGAAGGGATAATATAACCATCCGGAAATTTTGGTTTTGAGCGTATTAATGGGAGATTTCCTCAAATATTGGTTTAGCAGTAACACTCGCTAATTGCATACTTAGAAATAAGATATTATATATAATTTCTAATTGCTAATTGAAAAATGGTGCAGGCAAAGGAAACAACGATTAGGAATTGGATATTTCTTGAACCCGCCAACTCGATGGTCCGCGAAATAAATTCGAAGAAATGACGAAGTATGGAAAGCAGACAAACGAGCTTAAAAATGGGGTGACAATAGTTCCACAGGAGAAGTGAGGACCCGACAGTCAAATTGTATGTCTCGGAAGTTTTCAGTGCAAAATGTACTATATGTATATAAAAACATTTTTTTATTATAGACAAGTGCGAAGGTCATGGAGATGGGGGAGAGCAATGAACGAATGGAAAGGTATGAAAAGTGGTTAGACAAGATTCAAAATAGGGTTACAGGGGATACTCAGGAGAGGCGAGTGTCCCATGGTCAAATTTTATGTATTGGAATTTTTTATTGCAAAACGTGTAAAACGGAAGAGAGTATGATGGGGCAGTTCAGTGGTCGGTTTTTATATTTGTGGAATTCTGGGAAAGTGGCTAAGTATGGAATAGGGAAACGGTCGGTCAGACTCTTTTTCAGAATCAAGGATTGAATATTTCGTGAACGGACCAACCCAACGACGCACAAATGACATTCCATGATGTTTGAAATTAACACTCGGAAGGGATAATCTAACCATCCGAAAAATTTGGTTTTATGCGTATTAATGGGAGATTTCCTCAAATCTTGGTTTAGCATTAATGCTTTCTAATTGCATACTTAGAAATAAGATATTGTATATAATTAGTAATTGATAATTGCAAAAGGGCGTGGTAACAGGAAACAACGATTAGGAATTGGATGTTTCTTGAACCCGCCAACCCGACGATCCGCGAAAGAAATTCAAAGAAATCGTGAAGTATGGAAAGTTGACGGACGAGATTCAAAATGGGGTGACAATAGTTCCACAGGAGACATGAGGACCCGATGATCAAATTGTATGTCTCGGAAGTTTTCAGTGCAAAATGTGTACCACGGAAGAGGGTAGGTGAGTGTCTGACGGTCAAATTTTATGTATCATAATTTTTGACTGCAAAATGTGTAAAACCGAAGAGAGCATGGTGGGGCAGTTCAATGGTCGATTTGTATATTTGCAGAATTACGGGACAATGGATAAGTATGGAATAGGGAAAAGTTCGGCCAGACTCATTTTCAGAATCGAGGATTGAAGGACCAACCCGATGACACGCAAATGACATTCCATGGTGTTTGAAATTAAAACTCGGAAGGGATAATATAACCATCAGGGAATTCTAGTTTTATGCGTATCAATGGGATATCTCCTCAAATCTTGGTTTAGCATTAATGCATACTTAGAAATAAGATCTTATATATAAGTGCTAATTTCTAATTGCAAAAGGGCGCGGGCACAGGAAACAACGATTAGTAATTGGATATTTCTTGAACCCACCAACCCAACGATCCGCGAAAGAAATTTGAAGAAATGGAGAAGTATGGAAAGAGGATGGACGTGCTTCAAAATGAGGTGACAATAGTTCCATAGGAGACGTGAGGACTTGACGGTAAAATTGTATGTCTCGAAAGTTTTCAGTTCAAAATGTGTACCATGAAAGAGGGCATGATAGGTAGACTGTAATACGAAAGACGATATGATCTGAGTCTGGTTATAAATTTGTATATAGCGGAAGTCAGGGTACTGTTCATAGGTCATGGAACAATAGAAGTCCAATCTAGAGCCCGCTTACTGGGAATCTACGATCGGAGAAGTGGTTGGGTATGGAACGGGGAAGTGGTCGGTCGGTGTCGCAATATAAGAGCATGAGTGCAAACGTGAAACCACAAGTCCGCCTACCCACGCAGCTAGACATTTTCGGAAAAAATGAAAAAGTGACGAGAAAGATAAAGTTTAGGGAAAAGAGAAACAAATATTTGGCTAAGTATAGAAGACGGAAAAGAAGGTCTAATATATTCACATCTGTAATAGATATCCCATTTCTTGGAAAGATCTTTTTTGCATGTTTCTGGAGAATTTATATACTTATTGCATATACTTGGAAAGAAGTGCGATGGTCGAGGGCACATAAAACAATGACTAGGAATATGAAATTGTCTAAGATCTGCGAAAGAAATTGCAAGAAATTGTCGTGGAAAGCGGTCGAATGGGTTTCAAAATAGGGTGACAAGGGTTCCCGAGGAAACATGAGGCTCCAACAGTCAAATTGTATTGATCGGAACTTTTGAGTGCATATTGTGCAACACGGAAGAGGGGTTGATGTAGGAATCTGGAAGACGGGCTCCAAGATAGGTTGGCAAGGGTTCCCAAGGAGACATGATGGCCCGACAGTCAAATTGTATTGATCAGAACTTTTGAGTGCATACTGTTTGTTATCTCCTCAAATGACACAGTCAAATTTGTTAATTTTAGGTAATAGGAGGTCATTGAAAAATACTTTTCTAAATTTTTTAAGGTTCATTTTTGAGAGCCTTATGTCTGTAATAAAGTTTGAAAAACATTGGATTTGATTTTTATTTCAAAAAATCCAAAACTCAGGTTTCGGTGGCTAAGAACCTTCCCAAAAGGGATTCTAAGACACCAAAATCCCTATCTTTTGACAGCTTAAACCCGAAATTCGGGGCCATTTTAGCCACCGAAAGTGCATAAAAATAGTTATTACTACGTTGAGTCATCATTTTCAAATGATGATTATGAGAGAATGGAGAATCATTTTGAAAAACGGTCAGAGGTTTTTGTTGATAACATGTCAAAGAACAATAACCTCTCTAATTTTTCCAACAGGTGTCATATATTGGGAGAATCAAATTCATCTTTGAGCCCTAATTTTCGGATCTCAGAATTTCCCTGTTTGACACATGTTTTTGAAATGTAGATCCCGGGAAAATGAAAATGAATCTCAAATAATTGAGAGAGGTTTTTTCTCAAAACAAACCAATATACAAAAGCCGCTTCCAGTTTGTACACAACGGTTTTGGTTGGAGAGATATGGGTCAATATTTGAGCAGCATATTTCCAGAAATTTTTGTCTTTTCCAGCCACATTACAAATTCAAATTTGAGATAGGAGAAGAGGTTATCAGATCCATCTATTGAGGATCTAAAACTGCTTGTAAAGACTATAAAGCCTATCAGTTTTATAGACTAAAAAGTTTGACTTTGGAGACTCTTTCAGACTTTGTACTCAAGCTTCTCATTTTCATATTAAGTAATACAAGCTTCTTTTGCCATTACTTGTTCAGATTCCCATCTTCTTATCTAGTATGTACTTGCACTTGAATGTTATATTCATGTTATTCACGTTTGTCTAATGCCTGATAGTTGTCATCCTATATTTTCATTGATGAGTTAGAATTGCAAGTATTATTTACTTATTATAATCGGCCATTCATATATGTTTAGTGTAGGATTCTGCTGGTATAGTAAGGATTCTCCACACATCCACTTATTTACAAACTCTCTGAACAATAGTAGTTGAAAGCCTTGTCAATCTAAGTATGTTTATGCATGTCTTGAGTGAGTGAGGTATGATTTAGTCATCCGATTTGATCCATTTGAGTGAATCATTGAAAAAATAATTACAAAAAGGTTAAGTTACCAGGCATCTCTGAGATACAGCCTACGAGAGTTTCCTGGAGTGATAACAAATTGGCGTTGTTGTCGGGGAAAGGAGATTGAAGCTCAACTTCCTTGGGAGAAGACAAGATCCAACTTTGATGATAGACAAATTTTGGACATATTTTCGGTTGTAATCATCTATCTGGTGACTCCATGAAGGACAGATTCAGTGGCGACTCCATTGTTCTGAAATCTGTTGGTGACTCCATTGGTATGAAATGAACAAGATCTTGTTTCAGAGGTATGATTTCTGTAATTTTTCAAAGATTGTTGGTTTTCCTAATCCAGTGCCTAATAGAGATGAATGGGAACTTAGTATTACCAGATTTCGAGGAGAAGAATGGGAAGTTCCAGCTGAACATTTGCTGGATTTTCATGATTTCATTCATCGATTGCAAATTGTGCATGAGAATGTCTAGATCAAGCTCTTCGGGTTTTCGTTAGAGGGGATTGCTCGTGATTGGTACCGGTCACTCCCTATTGCCAATATTATATTTTTGGAATATTTTCATGCTGCCATTCATTTGTTTTGCAAAGAAATATTTTTAGTTGATCTTCTATATCCTGAATGTTGTCATGAATTTCATTTATTGACTAAAGATTTAGATAGCCATGAAGAGTATGTTGTTATAGGGGATATCTCTCATTGTGACCAAGACATCGATGATCTTCACGATGGTAGCCATAGTATAGATGCTTTTGACATTGTACCAAATGCATCTACTGTCTTAAATTGTCATGAAGATCTGTCCCTTTTGAAAACTTGAAAAATGATAAACAAATTTCTATATTAGTATGTGAAAAATTTGAATCTGCAACAGATACTAAGGACAACCCTCAGTCTTTTGATTTGCAGACAAAGGAAGATTGAAGCAGATATGAGGAGGAAGATGATGAGTTGAAAATTCTAGATGAGCAGTTCATCATGCATTCTTCTCCAACAAAGATCAAGCCATTTGTATTCAACAGTGAGATCGGTGAAGGAAAATTACAACAACATAGAGAGGTATTCTTTAATGGTTTTAATGACCCCATTGCAAACTATTTGGAATCCATGGGCAGCAAAGATGTTAAAATATTTATGTTAGATGAAAGTTGGTTTTACCATCTGTTCAAATTGTTTTTCTGTTGGCTATACATTCCATTATTTTTTGGGTCAAGATCAAGAACAGGTTCAGTAAATCAATTTCTGATATGGCTTCATTGGAAGCATGAGTTTACTTGATTAAGCATCAGTACAGTGGTTAGAGTAGAAGTAGATAAATAAGCTCATCATCTGAGAAAGTAGACTCTTTCAGTTATTTATTGTTGAATAAGCAGAGCAGGCTACCAAACCAAATTCCGAACGTCGAGCCAACACCAATATTTTTACATATCTCATTGATTCTACATATCAAGCCTAATGCACTAAGCTCTGATTTAAGTCACATATTGCTACACCAACCAGTGTAAGTGCCAGGTTACAGGAGATTTTTCCAAAGATGGAAGAAGATATCAGTTCTGCACATTTTCTGAGTGTCGAGACAGAAAGAAGGAAAGTATTGTATTATAATGACAGGCAAAACAATTTTGATTTTCCGTATCGGCCTGTTATAAACCTTTTTTGAAATAAATGTAGATCAAGGTCATTGTCAATACCTGCAAATAAATTCAGGTGCCAGGATTGATTGTCTCATGCAAAGAAACAAAATGTCAGTCCAATGATGTTAATGTTTTTATGCCGAAACTCCAGTGCCTGCTTCTGTAAAAGATGATACAGTAAGTCTTGGGCATCCTATCTTACCACCAATTATTGTACGACCCGAACAGGTGCCTTGTGGAGCTGTGGCATAGAAGTGTTATAAAACTGGAATTGCTCATCTTGAACAAAACCAACTTTCAGATGCCATGTCCTGTTTGGATAAGGTTTTCTTAGCATTGGAAAAAGATCAATCCTTAGGAGTTGACATTAAAGCTCAAGCCTCAATTTGTGCATAGTACAAGATTTTTGTTTTTCTACTTCAGGAAATTACTTGACTACAACAGATGAAAAGGTCTAGTGTTGTCAGTACAAAGGAAGAAATGGCCACATTCTCTTGCCATCTTGGTTCTTTTCCTCTTCTTGCAATTGAAAAGGCTATAGTTAGTCGAACAGATGAATGTGCCAACAAGTCCTTAGTTGTGATGATAGTTCTATATCCAATGTGGAATTCTTGGCTCCTAATCCAACTGCCAATTGCATCATAGGCCAGGTCTTCAATGTTGATTAAGATTTGGTAAGTTTCATATAAAGGCATTGAAGGAAACAAAATTGGGAGCATAGTTGCAGAATCAAGATGTACAGTGAAAGGGGAATTGTATTCTTCAAATGGAAAAAATGAACAAAGTTCAAGTGCTCAGTATGAGGTGTTATATGTTCTAACATAATGGCTACATTGTCTTTGTCACAAGCAAATTCTTTGCTGATCCCAAAATTTTTGTTGATGAATACCTTGCTATTGTGCAGAAAGAGTTGGAAATAACATAAGTTAAAGTCATGATTGTATAAAGATGGTTGTTTCAGAGGTGTTAAATCAGTTAAAACAAGAATTGGTCAGTTTTCAACTCAGCCCAAAAGAATTTTGATGAATTCATGTAAAATTGCCTTCTATAGGATGTTGGCAGCACACAACACACTTTTACAGTGTGTTGCGCTGCCAACAGGGCAGTTTCCTATTTTTAAGAAGAAAAGTCAAACAAAACTCTTATTCAGTTGAAGAAGGAATAGAACAACATCCATATGTCAATTTGGGTTCTAGAAGTGTCGATTATCATCCAAGAAGGTTGTTGAAGGTGTCGAAGACCTAGATAGAGATAGATATTCATTCCCTAATAAATAGGATCTAGATACTAGGTTTTTGGGATGATGATGAACAGTAAGAAGCTGGGAGCGAATGCATTTTTGCAATTTTGAAGACTGTTTCAAAACATAGCTTTCAGTGGCTTAGATAGGCTTTCATAACTGACCTTAGCCACCGAAAGCAAAGCTTTTGGTGGCTTACAGGCATGGAGTTCAACTCTCCTAGTCACTGAAAGCACAGAACAAGGCAAAAAGCTACCAGTTTTGCACAGATCCGAGATTTTCTGATCCAGATGCCTCGAAAATGGTTTATAATGATAGATAATAATTAAAGGCATCATTTTTGGGTTTTTGTTCTAGTTTAAAAGGTGCCAGCAAGAGGAGAATATTAAATTTGCTACCTTATTTCGGCAAAAAACTGTCTTTTGGGCGAAGGTGGCAATTTTGAATTCTCTATCAGTCTCTAAGGATCTATTGCAGCTGTCGAATATTGTGAAGGACATGAAGATAATTAAGATAATGAGTTGACCTAGTAAATAGGATCTTTTCCTATTCTCTTAGAACTATTTTTGACTTTCCATTTTAAGTAAATTAGATATAATTTTCCAGGATCTAGATATATTTTGTAAAGGATACAAGCAAGTTACAGTTTTGTAGGGGAATATATCTAAAGGCCAAAGGACTCCATATCCCAATGCTAAAGGCACAAGGTCTGCTAGGTTCTTGGAAACCTCACAGGGAGATCTCCAACCGTAAATGCCAGTTGACTCCATGCCCAATGCTAAAGGTGACTGGAACTACTAGGTTCTTGGAAACCTCGCAGGGAGGTCTCCATCCCAGTTGGATCCAGATGTTATCTCCTCAAATTACATAGTCAAATTTGTTAATTTTAGGTGATAGGAGGTCATTGAAAAATACTTTTCTAAATTTTTTAAGGTTCATTTTTTAGAGCCTTATGTCTGTAATGAAGTTTGAAAAACATTGGATTTGATTTTTATTTCAAAAAAGCCAAAAATAAGGTTTCGATGGCTAAGAACCTTCCCAAAAGGGATTCTAAGCCGCCAAAATCCCTAGATTTCGTCAGCTTAAACCCGAAATTCAGGGCCATTTTAGCTACCGAAAGTGCAGAAAAGTCTATTTTTACTATGTTGAGTCATCATTTTCAAATGATGATTATGAGAGAATGGAGAATCATTTTGAGAAATGGTCGAAGGATTTTTTTTATAACATGTCAAATAACAATAACCTCTCTCATTTTTCCAACAAGTGTCATATATTGGGAGAATCCAATTCATCTCTGAGCCCTAATTTTCGGATCTCAGAATTTCCCTGTTTGAGACATGTTTTTGAAATGCAGATCCCAGAAAATGAAAACGAATCTCAAATAATTGAGAGAGGTTTTTTCTCAAAACAAAACAATATACAAAAGCCTCTTCCATTTTGTACACATCGATTTTGGTTGGATAGATATGGGTCAATATTTGAGCAACATATTTCCATAAATTTTTGTCTTTTCCAGCCACATCACAAATTCGAATTTGAGATAGGAGAAGAGGTTATCAGATCCATCTTTTGAGGATCTGAAACTACTTGTAAAGACTATAAAGCCTATCAGTTTTATGGACTAAAGGGTTTGAATTTGGAGACTCTTTCAGACTTTGTACTCAAGCTTTTCATTTTCATATTAAGTAATACAAGCTTCTTTTGCCATTACTTGTTCAGATTCCCATCTTCTTATCTAGTCTGTACTTGCACTTGAATGTTATATTCATGTTATTCACGCTTTTATAATGCCTGGTAGCTTTCATCCTGTCTTTGCATTGATGATTTATAATTGCAAGTATTATTTACTTATCATAATCGGCCATTCATATATGTTTATTGTATGATTCTGCTGGTATAGTAAGGATTCTCCACACATCCACTTATTTACAAACTCTATGAATAGTAGTAGTTGAAAGCCGTGTCAATCTAAGTATGTTTATTCTTGTCTTGAGTGAGTGAGGTATGATTTAGTCATCCGACTTGATCCATTTGAGTGAATCATTGAGAAAATGATTACAAAAAGGTTAAGTTACCAGGCATCTCTGAGATATAGCCTAGGAGAGTTTCCTGGAGTGATAACGATGTGTAACACGGAAGAGGGGATGATGTAGGAGTCCTGAACTCGCAAGTCCTCCAACCCAAGCAACTAGATATTTTCGGAAAAATGACTAAGTGATGAGAAAGATAAAGTACAGGGAAAAGAGAAACAGGAATTTGGTTAAATATAGAAGATGGAAAAGAAGGGCTAATATATTCATGTCTGTAAAAGATATTCGATTTCCTGGAAAGATCTTTTGTGCATGTTTCTGTAGAAGTTATATACTTATTGAATATACTTGGAAATAAGTGTGGAGTTGGCACGGATAGAAAACAACGACTAGGAATTGGAAATTGTTTGAACCTGCAACCTGACGATCCACGAAAGAGATTGCAAGAAATGGTCATGGAAAGCAGGAAGATGGGCATCAAAATAGGATGAAAAGGGTCTTGGAGGAGACATGAGGGTCTGACGGTCAAATTGTATTGATCAGAAATTTTAGTGCATATTGTGTAACACGAAAGAGGGATGATGTAGGAGTCCGGAAGTGCAGTCTGCATGTCTGTGAATCCGCAAGCGAAAAAAGTCAGGTAAGTATGGAATTGGAGGCGCAAAAGAGACAAGAAATGGAGAAATATGGAAAGAGAACGTAGGGGCTTCAAAACGGGGTGACAATAGGTCCCCAGGAGACATGAGGACCTGAAGGTCAAATTGTAGGTCTCAGAACTTTTGTTTGCAAACTATGTATCACGGAAGAGGGTATGATGTGGGAGTGCGGAAACAAATTTGTATATGGTGGAGGTTCGGGTGATGTTTGTAGGCCACAAAACAATGGAAGTTAAATATAGATCCCTCTTGTCTGGGAATTCATGATCTGAAAAGTGCCTAGGCATCGAATGGCTATTGGTTGGTTGGAGTCGCATTTTCAGAAAAAAAAATGACTAAGTAACGAGAAAGAGAGAATAGAGGGGAAAAAGAAAGAACAATTCGGTCAAGTATAGAACAGGGAAAAGAAGGTCCAATATATTCAAATCTGCAATAGATATTCCATTTCCTAGCAAGATCTTTTCTGTATGTTGTGGGATAAGTTGTATACATATTGCATATACTTGGAAATAAATATGAAGGTAGCAGGCACAGGAAACAACATCTAGAAATTTGAAATTTCCTGAACCCGTGAAATTGACGAGCCGCCAAAGAGATGTCAAATGGGGTGACGGGTTCCTGAGGGGCCATAAGGCCCCGAGTGTCAAATTGTATATATCGGAACATTTTGGTGCAAAATGTGTAACACGGAAGAGGGGATGATGTGGGATTCCAGAAGTAAATCTGCATATGATGTGGGATTGCAGAAGTAAATGTGTAATATGGAGTGCTATTTGCAGGTCACGTAACAATGGAAAGTGCAATTTAGACAAAGGGGAAGCACTCGGTTGAAACGCGTGAATCCACCAACCCACATAATAAGGAATTTTCAGAAAAAAATGATTAAGTAACCAGAAAGAGAGACTACAGGGGATAAAAGAGTGGGAAAATAGAAAGGCGAAGGGAAATTTGCATAAGCGCGAATTGGTTTCAAACAAGCCCCATTGTTGCAAAACCATCATTTTCTAGTTATTGTCCAAAAATGTTTTGTTGAAGATCAGATTTTATTGCAACTTGTGGGTGTAAGTGTGTTCTTGATAGATTCTTCCATGACTGTAACATATAAACTTAAGTATTAAACTTCTTGC
Organism: Picea engelmannii; assembly: GCA_009831015.1. Taxonomy (NCBI): domain Eukaryota; kingdom Viridiplantae; phylum Streptophyta; class Pinopsida; order Pinales; family Pinaceae; genus Picea; species Picea engelmannii. Next base: position 112,646 of record ML810416.1, read on the forward strand.
ATTATGGGTTGTTAGCATTAAAGATTAATAATTGCATGTCTAGAAACAAGAATGACGATCTTGCTGCAACATTGTGATTTGGTATTGCTATGTTCTATCTGCATTACAAATAGAATTGAACGTTGGTTTGAAACTGTCTAAAATTCATTTTTTGTTTTCATAAAATCCTGATGGATCGACATAGTACATTGTCATATAATTGTTAGATGCTCCATTTTAGAAAAAAATTACCTAAGAAAATACAATATCGAAGAACTAAGAGACTCTCGAACCATACCAATGAGAAGAGGTGTTAAATCCAGAAAAGAAGCAGCAACCAAGACTCCAAGGAATTTTTTTTTAGAAGTAAATCCATTAAAAAGAAAAAGAACACTAAGAATTGTATATCTATCCTTAGAAATTAGACTCAGTTATTTGGGCCAAAACATTGAACATATCTGCCACAAACATAGACACGGGATTTGCAACATGTAGGAGCCATCGAGATGCTCTTCAACATGCATACAAAACTGATTACCATGATTTTTGTTTTAGGAAATCCTTGCATTTTTCTCCTCGATGGATCATCCTGTGGTAAAATTGATAGTTCTCAGAAGCTTTCTGTGAGGAAGAAGATGAAAAACATTGCAGGGAAAATGGAATATCCCTTAAATGAAAGTTAGGACACACCAAGAAACCTCCTCTCCACAATCGAAAACTTCAAGGACATAGGTTGCACGTGCAATTCTAGAGGCCCAAATTAGTTCATTCTAGGTGGAAGGAGATGACTAGTAGGAATATGCCTTGCACCAGTGGGAGTTCTGGTCCTCATTCCCTAAGATGTTAATTGTATATCAAGAGAATAGGATAGTGGTCCCGCAATTGAATAGTTTTTTGGATTGAAATCTATCTCTGGGAGCATCAACAGATCATTTCCTTGCAGTGAAAGACTTCCACCCAAAAAAGACTAGTTTAGACCTCTAGAATTCCTAATTTTGAGTTGCAAAGCGGCTATTGCGTTCAACATCCATTTCTTTTTTGAAACTCCTTATTTTGGTGTTGTTAGGACCGCCATCGATGAGCCAGGAAGTTCCGCCCATTATGCTTGATTTCAATTTGGGTGCAGTAGTGGGAACAGTCTCTGCATTTCCATCATCCATTGTCATATCATCGTCCATCAGATCATCTTCTTCCAGCTCATAATCCATGGCATCAAACTATGTTCCAGCCATCAATGCAACTGGGAAAGTTGTCTGAGAAGGCAGGGTTGCCTTGGAATTCTTTGTCTTGAAATATATCTCTCGGTGTACCAAGGGACCATCTCCTTTTTTGCTCCTGGGAGGAGGGATATGAGTAGTAAGGATATGCCCTGGAATACTGGAACCTATGGCCATCATGCCCAAAGGTGTTTACTGTATTCAGGCATAACTGCTACCATAAGTTAACGAGAATTTTTGTTTTCTCCAGACGATGTTTGAAATGAAAATTGGGGAGGGATAATATAAGCCTTCACAAATATTGGTTTAATGTGTATCAAAGGAAAATCTCCTTGAGCCTTTCGTTGATCAATGGCAATCTCCAGGGTTCATGCGTAATGAGTTGTTACCATTAAAGCTTACTAATTTCATATTTAGAAAAAAGTGTGAAGGTGGCGGTGATGGCGAAGAGCGATTAAGAATTAGATATTTCTTAAAGGCGCCAACCGGCCAACGCACGAAAGAGATTGCATCAATTTTTAAATGAATACTTGGAAAGGATAACGCTCTTCTCCACAATTCTTGGTTTAATTCGTAGTAATGACAAATCTTCTCCGGCCTTCTGGACATTAGTGACAATCTTAATGGTTCCTGCATGATAAACTACTAGAATTAAATTTTAATAATTCCATATCTAGAAAGAAGTATAAAGGTAGCGGGGATGGCAAAGATCGACCAAGCATTGTACATTTCGTCCACCCGCCAACCCGCGAAACAGATTCCAAGAAATGCCCAAGTATGGAAAGCGGTCGGGCGGGTTACAAAAAAAGGGTCACAAGATAAACCCAGGAGATGTGATGGGTCAATGGTCAAATTATATGTCAGTGACAGATTTCGACCATCAATTTGTATATCGCAGAATTTTGGGTGTTTTTTGTAGGTAGGGGAACAATGGAAGCACAATGTTGAGCAAGCAATTTGTATATTGCAGAAATTTGGGTGTTGTATATAAAAGCATGAGAGATTCAAAAAAAGGACGAAGTAAATAGAAAGTGAAAGAAAATGAGATGAAGGGGAATTTGTTTTCTAATTTGTAAATCGCGAAAGGTCGGGTGTTGTTTACAGTTGGCGGAACAATGGAAATGCAATGTTGAACCCCGCTATCCAGGAACCCGTGATTCAAAAAGTTTTTTCAATATGAAACGGGGAAGCGGTTAGTCGGGATGGTGATATAAAAGTAACAATGGAAATCTGAAGACGTGAATCCACCAAATCTCGCACCTAAACATTTTCCAAAAAATGAGTAAGTAACCAGAAAGGGAAAGAAGAGGGAAAAAAAGAAAGCGGATGGCAATTTTCGGAAGCAGGAATTGTTGTAACTATGAAGTGCATTAAACATGCTAACATGTTCTTCAATCAAGGAATAAATATAGAGAGTGATGTTTATAGTTTCCAGGATCTGCTTGTATAAGAGAAGAGTCAAAAAGTTACAAGAAAATCAATTTTTGGATGTTTAAGTAAATTTTTTGTACTGTTAGCTTCACCACAAGTATAACAATGTCGAATTTGAATTTGAATTTCATCTCGTTCATATGATTGTTCCATTAGACTTCGCATAGTATATATTCTTTTATTTCAAATTATTCTAGGGAATTGATTTTACTAAGTTCATCGATCAAGAAAAAGTGCTAAAAAACGAGATAAAAATGAATTTGTTTGCTAATTTGTAGATTATGGAAATACGGGTGTTGTTTGCAGGTGGCAGAACAATGGAAACGCAATGTTGAACTCACCTATCTGGTAACCCACCTATTGGGAAACCCGCGATCCAAAATTTTTGTATAATATGAAACGTGGAAGTGGTCGATCGGGCTGGTGATATAAAAATAAGTGGAAATCGAAAGACGTGAATCCGCCAACTTCCGCACCTAGAAATTTTCCGAAAAACGAGTAAGTAACCAAAAATGGAAAGCAGAGGGAAAAAAGAAAGGGGATGGAAATTTTCGAAAGCGGGAATTGTTTTAAGAAATCCCCATTGATGGTTTTAAAAACAACTATGAAGTGCATTAAACATGTGAACAGGTTCTTCAATCAAGGAATAGATACAACGAGCCATGCTTATAGTTTCTAGGATATTCTTGTATAAGAGAAGCCTCGAAAAGCTACAAGAAAATTTACGGTAGTCCATGGTTTTAATAAATAATTATGCGTACTATATATGTAATTTTATAAAGTATGGACATGATATTTTATAGAACATGTATGGATCCCTCATTCCATACTTAGCCACTTTTTGGATCGCAGGTTCTCAGGATGGCGGGCTCAAAATTGGGCCTCTATTGTTCTGTGTCCTACAAATAACACCCACAATTCCGCGATATACAAATTGACAGGTGGACTTGCGGGTTGGTTGGCTCAACATTGCACTTCTTTTGTTCTGTGTCCTCCAAAAAACACTCAGAGTTCCACGATATACAAATTGATAGACGGACTTCAGGGCTGGAAGACTCCGGAAGATTAATTTTACCAATCTCATTGATCAAGGAAAAGTGTTAAAATGAGCCACATACTACATTTGTGTTATAGAGGTTATATTAAAGGGAAAAACATGTCCTCTATAGTTATGTGTCCTACAAACAACACCTAGAGTTTTGTGACATATAAATTGACAGGTGGACTTGCGGGTTAGATGGTTAAAAATTGCACTTCTATTTTTTCATGTCCTCCAAAAAACACTCGGAGTTCCACAATATACAAATTGACAGACAGACTCTAGGGATGGCGGGCTCAAGATTGAATTTTTTTACAGATGGTGATCCCTGTCAACTATCTAACATTATCTAAAAAAATTATTTCCAAATATTAAAATATTAATATTAAATATTCATGTTGTACAATTTAATTACATAAAATTATTAAAGGATGTTAAATCTGTCATTTAAAAAAAAATGAATTAAACAAATCAAAGTTTTTTTAAATTCTATCACCGCTATTATAACAACAAAGAATTTTAATTTTAATTGCCTCTTGTTGATATGATAGCTCCATTGGACTTTGCACATTATATATTCGTTTATTTCAAATTATTCCAGGAAATTTATTTTACCAAGTTCATCGATCAAGGAAGAGCGCTAAAACGAGCCACATACTATATTTGCATCACAGAGATTATATTAAAGGGAAAAGAATGTCCTCTATAGTATTTAAGACCATAGAAAAAACTGTGAAGATCCAAAATGTATTATTAATTTTTCAAAATGAATCATAAAACCAAGAACCAAGTAAACTCCAAACAGGCCGCAAGCAAGATCCCACAAGGTTCCATAGAGCAGCACGCATCGACCTTTTCATCAAACAATTTGATATATAAAGAAAAAATGTTGTGGCATTGGTTTTCTCTTACATTTGGTATATTCTCCCATGAGAAAATAATGGGGCCATGGGATATGAACAAAATTCTTCCAAACAGAAGACAGTACAAAACTAGCGGAGCTTCGCCACTGCATGCTAGCTATAACTAGATCTCAAAATGGGGAATAAGAAAGTTGTCGATTACTATTTTACCATTAAGCAAGATCACTATGGAAATTTTATTCTGATAACGCCATGGTCTATCACTACCAGTTTTAACAATGCCAAACTTCCAATATTATTGGAAAATTTTGATGATTATGCCCAGATGAGCAAGCTACTTCGACGGTTCAAAGGATGACCCATAGTTATTTACAGTTGGATACTTTTATGGGTTTTTTTGTCATGCTTCCCATTTCTGGACTGAACAATCTTATGCATTTGCAATCTCTATAGTGAGATCTGAAAATCTCAAACTGATATTTCAATCCATGCCGAGTTCCTTTTTTTTTTAATTAGGGCATTGAGAAAATGAAGATACCATACCATAAATGTATATTTGGAGACAAATTTTTATTTTATTCGGGCACCCAAAAGAAAATTGCAGAAATCATGTCATGGCTAAATAGTTGAAAAACAATTGTCCAACTTGGGCACCCAAAAAACGTGCAGGATCATCCATCAAAGAAACAACTAGCCACCATGTTTTTCTTACTTTTATTTGAACACCGAAACAAATATGAAAAATCCTGACTGGGATATGCGAGAAAACATCAAAATAACAACATCGATTGCATTTGTAATTAGATTCTCAAGTACTCAAGTCCGACGAACATTCATCTGGGTGTTGAAGAAATATTTCAGAGACACATTGCAAAATTCTTATTGGGAGATGCAATAAAACATCAAAATAACAACATCGATTGCATTTGTAATTAGATTCTCAAGTGCTCCAGTTCGACAAACATTCATCTGAGTGTTGAAAAAATATTACAGAGACACATGAGATATTTTTGTTTCCTTCCAAAGCTTGATATGATTTTTTTTCTTGTTTTTTTTTTTTCTTCAGCCGATATGCAATATTACATTGTCCTCATTTAAGGTAAATTTGTTGTGTATCCAAAATTCGCGCAACATGTAGACACTTCTTTCCTTTTTATGTAGGTATGCTTCATATGACAATTCTGCTAACCCAGGAAGCACATCTTGTAACAGAGGCTGCCTAATTGTACAATGCACGATTGTGTTTCTCACAATTCAAATGAAAGCATTGAGGAAATGTCCATATATGTATGGACATTTTTCACTGCATCGCAGACAATCAATTGTATCATCACTTATCAAAGTGGAATCAGAATCATGAGAGTTTCATTTCGCACATACAAGCTCAAAGGGGGTCGAGTACGCATTTGCTACAACCAAAACACCTTCAACCTGGAAACGTGAGAATAAGAATTAATACACTGAAAAATATAATACACAACTACCAAAAAAAAATCACAGAAATTTGGTGAAGGCTATTTGTATGAGAAAAGTGAGGATGAATCTGTAAATGTATACACACAACAGTTGTAGAGCTAGCTAGTTTCTTCAAATCCTGTACTATGTCTGCTCACAACTCTGTTACAAATGTTGCTTGAATTGTGTGAAAGATCCTTTCTCTAACATCCCTATTCTTTGTTATATTTTTGAAGAGCATAAGTGGAAATTTCCCTTTATGCAATTGTTGTTCCATTGATGAAAACAAATTTGAACAGGTATCAAACAATTGCAGTTGCAACATGGAATAGTGCAATATTTGTGTAACTTAACCGAAATACATTCACATGTGAAAGTAAAGGAAAAAACTGGATATGGAGAACGGTACCATTGCATTTTCGTTGTCCAACTCTCCATCTTTTATATGGAGAATGTGTTGCGAGCAAATTTTTCTCGCCAGTGTGACAGCTGTGCCAATGGTTCTAATTGGGTAAATGTCATTGCTCTGTGCAAGTTGGTTGATAGTTGCGTCCAAGACAAAACAATATTCTGAACAAATAGAAATAATTTTTTCCACAATACTTGTTTCATTGAGAGAAATAATCCGATCACAATCACCATGGTCATATATATTGTTTTGGGAAATATATTAAAATTTGTAATGGATATCCCATTACCCGACAATATCTTTTTTGCATGTTTCTGGACAAGTTGTGTAGGAATAGTCAATGTGACTGTCATCATGGCCTCCTTGTCTGTCATGTCAGCACACATAATGAATCTAGTTTTGTTTGTCTTGTCCAAGTAGGTGTCATAGACTAACATTATGTCCCCGATGAACACTTGTCCAGTTCGGCGACTATTCAAGCCTTCTATTGATAGTACTTTTTGTGTTACAAGTTTAGATCTCCTGACAATTTTTGAATAGGAAAAGTAAACTCAATGGTAGTGTGCATTATTTATTTATTTATTTATTTTTCTGGCATAAATTTACAAGTAGATGCACAGCTTCGATGAACTATGGAGCCAGAGTTTTGCAACCACGCCTCTTAGTCTGTGGAACCTGTGCTATGTTCAGCGTCTTGCTTGTACTTGTTGATACTTATTGTGAAATGAAAAGCATGTATTGCAGATGACATCAACATATTCACCATGCCATAGATGAATAAATAGCTGATGATATTTTTTTGGAAAACATACTACAAACATAATGTATGCATATTTACCTTTTCCCTTGTTAGTCTGCTGATGTTTGGGATGACTGACTGCTCATGGCCATATCACTAGTCCAACTTTTTCTGATGCAAGCATGTGTAGATGAACATCAGAAGGAATAAACAAGCATATGCATTGTATATTGTTGATAATAGTTCTTAATGTCACATGCAAGGTGGAAGGAAATGGAATACAAAATAGGGTGTCAAGGGATACTCAAGAAACATGAGGACCCGAGGGTCAAATTGTATTCCTCTGATATTTTGATTGGAAAAATGTGTAACAGTAAATAGGGCGTGATGGCGGGGCACGAAAACCAATCTATATATCACAGAACCCCATAATCCGGTGTTACAGGTA